>VZTO01006944.1:23849-60428 GCA_013400615.1 Syrrhaptes paradoxus
CAGCTCCCTCAGCCTTTCCTCATAAGGGAGGTGCTCCATTCCCTTAATCATCTTTGTGGCTCTGCGCTGGACTCTCTCCAGCAGTTCCCTGTCCTTCTTGAACTGAGGGGCCCAGAACTGGACACAATATTCCAGATGCGGTCTCACCAGGGCAGAGTAGAGGGGGAGGAGAACCTCTCTTGACCTGCTGATCACACACCTTCCAATACATTCATATACAAAGCAAAGCACTTATTTTTAGTCTAATTAAAGTATTATCAGGCCAATCAAAGCGTTATAAGTCCAGTTGCAGGGGGAGACCAAGGCTCAGCCCACTCCTGGCTAATGATCCCATGAGCAGAGAGAGTCCCGAAACAGCAGTCCTAGAAACACACAAGACCCAGAGTATCTGAGAGATCAAGAGCTGACAGAGGATCAAGAGATGATCCTGAGAGAGGAACAACCCAGAGAGAGAGCAAACTTCATCTATATACTGGGCATGACGTACGTGATATGGAATAGACCACTCGTCAATTTGGGTCTCAGTCCTAAACCCAAACTCGAATCCTAAACTAATAATTGGGCTGTGCTCCTTCCCAGCTTCTCCTGCCCCTGCAGACACTGGCACAGCAGAGATGCTGAAGAGTCTTTGACTGTCCTGGCAGCAACTATAAACATCAGTGTGTGATCAGCCTTCTACTCAGCACAAATAGAAAACATAACCTCTCACTAGCTGCTATGAAGAAAGTTAACTCCTTACCAGCCGAAACCAGGACACTTACTGAGAAAACTGTTGCAGCAAAGTGAATTAGCTGCTAGTCCTTAAAAAAAATCCACAAAAAGACTTTGAAGGTTACAGGGACCAAGTGGCAAAAAGAGAAAATAAAGAATAGCAGTGGACATTATTTTTTTCTTATTCACTTATTTCTAAAATGAACCAATATCAGGTTATACTTTGTTGGACTTTTTAATGAGTCATTAGTGTGACTGAGAGTCTATGTGCTTTTTTTACTATCTTTGCTGAATGAGGATATCTGACAAGATTTCTCGTATAAATCACACTTAAGTCATAAAACATAAAATCTGGTCCTTCAAAAGCTGTGTTAAAAAGACTGGAAGAAAAGGATTATGTCTGAAGGAGGTCTGCAGACTTCTGTGACTTTAGCAGTTATTTAACAATGTTGTATACTTTATCCTGTCTCTGAATCCTGTTGAGGAGACGTGCATTTGACTTGTTCCTATTAAACTCATGAACAGTATAGGAAAAATGTCAAATTTACAGAGATAAAACTCATTTAGTTAGGTACACAATCATTCATCTTAATTATGTCTGACATCTTCACCATTCTATAATCAGTTTCCCAGAAGAAGCGAAACTCACATTCTGTCTCCTTTATGAATCCTTCATTGAAAGAGACTAGTTATTTCAGTCCTCTGAGGAAGTTAATAGTGTAGTTGAAGCATCACGAAAAATAAAGAATAATGGCTCGTATTCATCAACAACAGGGAAATACCACACTGTCATGCTTGATAACCATAACTCTTAACACTGCTTTCTTGAAGAGTAGTAGACTACAGCACATAAGATTTTGAAGTAGGAGATACATAAACTTTTAACAGAAGACAATTTTTTATACCTTTTCTGTCTATGTTAAAATTAATGAGATGTTGCTGAACTCGAAGAGGAACAGTATTAGTTTTTTTTTTGTTTTCTGTGAGGGATATTTTGTTTATATTATGGAAAGATGAAGAGATAATGAAACCACTAAAAGAATATATTTTATACTCTAAGAATTTTGATCATCTGCATAGAATACTAGTTGTAACTAAGATAAGACATATTGCCATATATGTAATATGATATTTATGAAATAAACTACATTTATACCCTGATAAACAAATAAATAAAAATAAAACCATTATTATTAGAATCAGCATTAATGTAAAATTGTCAGATTGTAGTAGATACACGATGAATATTTCAATATTCACAAAAGAGTAAATAAAACTGGTAAATCAGATGTCATCTCAGATGAGGTACTAAAGATAGTCCATCTCTGTCTTTCAAAGATCCCAGCTAGCAATACAGGAAAAAGTAAGAACTTCCTTTTAAAATTCCCCAATTTTTGGAATTTTGAAGTTCAAAAGAAAATTGGAATCTTAATAAATTTTATTACACCATTATATATATAGGATTCATAAGCATTAGATTACAAAGTCTCTGTAAAAGTAACGTGGCCCTCAAAACTGTTACAACAAAAACAACATTCAGAGGTGTGGTGGGATTAGGGAATAAAAAGGTTACCTTTATGTACTGTCCTCAGCTCAGAGGAGATCATTGGTGAATCTATGTCTTACATGGACCATCTCAAACTACAACTTGAACTACAAGAAAGAGGTGTCCTGCCTTAATCTTTCCCTGCTTTATATTTCTGCAGAATTAAAAGTTTTTATTTAATTAGATTACTCAGGAATATAATTGTAAATGATCTGCAAAAAATGTTGATCAGTGGTGAAGTGAGTGATTCTGAAATAATAAAATGTTGAAGCTGAATATGCCTCAGTATCCCATGAGTAAATCAACCATTTTTTCTTTCTGTCCTTTCTCTTTGTCTGTATTCTCTTTAAGGCAAAGACTTTCTCTTGACACGTAGACAAAGTAAGGCTTCATAGTTTGATTTGAGGAAGAACATTTGTAGTACTATTGAGAAGGATGGTGATGCAGCTAAGACAGAGACTCTGAACAAATTCAATACCCTAATATAGGCAACTGTAATCAGAGGATTGGACTACATTTCAGTACCAATGATGGCATAGTAGCTGCCAGAGAGCTTGTAACTGCTTCATTACCCATGCTTGACCCCTTGTGATGAATATGCTGAGCTATTGTCAGATGACAGATTCAGATGGCAAGGGAACAAGCAAAACAATTACTTCCCTGAATTAAATTTTTCATCAGAATTGTAATTAAAAATAAAAATAAAAAATGCCACTGGGGGTTGAAAAAGCCCAAACTAAGTGCCAAGTTCCAATTTACTGTCATTTGCGTTGCTCCAGCTTCATAGTGAACTGAAATGTGATTTTTTTTTCCTTAGGCATATAGAAATTTATTTCACTTTCTTCACATACAGTCATTCTAGTCAATAGCTCTATTGTGATGTTCAAAACATTATTTCTAAGGACAGACTTACTTAGTGAATATTTACCTATTTTTTTCCAAGTCAAAATAGTGTTTAATTCAAGAAGTGCCAAAACATGCAGATATCTTTAAATAAAGTTTGCATTTTCATTAAAAGATTTTTTTCTTTTTAAGATGACCTAACTTCCAAAAGACATATATTATAAATACTTCCCAAATTAAATGATATTTTTCCTGATTTTTAAAAAGGTTTACGTTGAACTGAAATAATCTTTTCATATTCTTCCTTTCCAGAAGTAGATACCTTGATGTACTTGGTTTGACTATCAAAATGAAAATGTCTACTTTTGCGCCCTTTTCCAGTGGTCATTTAGTACTTCAATGGCTAAGGAGCAAACTAACATGAAATATGTCTTTCCCTTAGGCACTTCAGGAAGATTAATAAAAACAAAAACAAAAAAAACCTCAACATAAAACAGATAATCAGAATTTTTGTTAGAAATCTGTCTGGTTGTGAAATGGTAATTTTCAGAAACTATGAACAAGCAAGATTAAATTTTTAAGACAAATCACTGAAGTACAGGAGTTTGAACCTGAAATTTGCAGTAGTTGTGTCTAAGGTGTTGAAATCTGGAATATCACCAAGCTAAATATAAGATCGTTCTGTAACCATGTCTTGATCCTACATTTGGAATCGGTTTGGACATGCAAAAACTCTATTTCACCTTATTGTATATGGGCACATCTAGGTTCCTAAAAAAGGAAAAGTCTGACAGAAAGGCAGTTCTGGTACATTCAGCTTATCCCCCAAACTAACCAGACAAGGAGTACCCAGAAGCATACAGCAGTGCGCACACAGTTGCTCCAAGTGAACACAGTCTTGGGAAAATGGGATAAGTAGTGATTTATAATAAGTTTGGTCTTTCTTTACTGGCAGTATGTGGATTCTGGACAAGTACTTTAAGTTCGGTGACTTCAGGAGAACTGAAGCTAAGTGGGATGAATGTAGGTGCTGTAGATGCTCAGTTTGCAGCTAGGTCAAGATACAGGGAGTTAATTTGCCTCTTCAGTAATCTACACTTCAATTTCCTATCCCATCCTTATACTGTCCTTCCTCTTTATATTACCATCTTTTTGAGACAAACTGCATCTTATTGTGCATTAACATGGTACGTGGAAGAATTAGGTCTCAGTCTTGATAAGGACCTCAGGGTGCAACAGCAGTAAGAGTGATTAACCAAATGTAAACCTGAATATTAATGAGATTAGCTTTTAAATTACCAAATAGCCCACCAAAAGTACATGTTCAGAATGCAAGTTTGGACTAACAAGAAATTCTACAACACACCAGACAGCTTTATTGTTCTGTCATTTTTTAAAAAATTGAACCTGCTGAGATTTAATTACATGTGTAGGTTAACACCTCCTTGAGACACTGTGTCTCTTTCTAATGAATCAGAGGACACCTAGAATATGCCTGGTCTCTTTTCTGTCCTTCTCCATCTTTCTCATAAAAAACAGATTAACTTGGCTTTGCTTTTTACAAGACTAGAGCAAAATTGACCCAGAGCGATAGTCTGTGCTTTACTTTGACATCAAAGAGGAAAATATGTATTTGCAAAACCATTAGTGATGATTCATTTACCTTTAGATTAATAATACCTTGCATATTGCAAGCTATTAAAAATCTGAAACAGGTAAAATATTTGTGAAACAATTCTCAACTGGAAAGTGTAATAAATTCTTAAATGTAACTTTGATTCTGTCTAGTCAGAGGTTCAAATAATGTTTCTGCACTGATGCTCCTTGAGGCTCCATTAAGGCTCCGCTTCAACTAATAATCTCATGTTATGTATTAAACTTTGTTTAGTTGTAGCTCTTTTTCAGCTTGCTTACTCCAGTTATAGAATTAAGAATGTTTCTTTCTTTAAAAGTAGAAAATGTACTACACAAACACAAATGCAGCTCCTCTGAGGAAATGTTTGATGAGGCATGCAATGACCTGCAGGTCTCTGAAGCTAATGTGTACCAGGTAAATTTGTAGATGAAGAAGAGAAGCAGTCGTTGTGAGCATAAGCACAGAGTACTGGAAGAAATCAGCATAGCTTTTGGAAAATGAAGTCTTACCTCTCTTTCCTTGTCAGGCAGTCAACAAACTTGAGAAGAGGGTTAATCCCATTGAAATGTATTGTTAGATTACTGAAAGGCTTTTGACAAGGAAAGAATCATAGCAGTCATTAGGTGAGCATGAAGGTCCTTGCGTGGTTACAAGANAAATTGAACCTGCTGAGATTTAATTACATGTGTAGGTTAACACCTCCTTGAGACACTGTGTCTCTTTCTAATGAATCAGAGGACACCTAGAATATGCCTGGTCTCTTTTCTGTCCTTCTCCATCTTTCTCATAAAAAACAGATTAACTTGGCTTTGTTTTTTACAAGAGTAGAGCAAAATTGACCCAGAGTGATAGTCTGTGCTTTACTTTGACATCAAAGAGGAAAATATGTATTTGCAAAACCATTAGTGATGATTCATTTACCTTTAGATTAATAATACCTTGCATATTGCAAGCTATTAAAAATCTGAAACAGGTAAAATATTTGTGAAACAATTCTCAACTGGAAAGTGTAATAAAATCTTAAATGTAACTTTGATTCTGTCTAGTCAGAGGTTCAAATAATGTTTCTGCACTGATGCTCCTTGAGGCTCCATTAAGGCTCCGCTTCAACTAATAATCTCATGTTATGTATTAAACTTTGTTTAGTTGTAGCTCTTTTTCAGCTTTCTTACTCCAGTTATAGAATTAAGAATGTTTCTTTCTTTAAAAGTAGAAAATGTACTACACAAACACAAATGCAGCTCCTCTGAGGAAATGTTTGATGAGGCATGCAATGACCTGCAGGTCTCTGAAGCTAATGTGTACCAGGTAAATTTGTAGATGAAGAAGAGAAGCAATTGTTGTGAGCATAAGCACAGAGTACTGGAAGAAATCAGCATAGCTTTTGGAAAATGAAGTCTTACCTCTCTTTCCTTGTCAGGCAGTCAACAAACTTGAGAAGAGGGTCAATCCCATTGAAATGTATTGTTAGATTACTGAAAGGCTTTTGACAAGGAAAGAATCATAGCAGTCATTAGGTGAGAGTGAAGGTCCTTGCACGGTTACAAGACAGAAAATGGAACATAAGGATTATTGATCAATTTACACAGTGGAGAGAGTTCACATGGGAGGTCCACAACAATCTGTGCAAGATATGCTGATGTGACCTTTGGTAACAGTGAAATAGCAAATTTTCTGATGATACTATGTTATTCATGATAGCAAGTACAAGGACTGTTTGTGAAGAATCGTGAACATTTTTTACAATATTGGTGGGCAATAAATTAATTAATAAATAAAATTAATTAAAATAAATGTAAAACAATATGCATAAATAAATAAATTTTCACTTTGCATGCAAAATTGTGTGTTCTGAGCTGACTATCAAGACTCAGTCTGAGATATGAGCATTAATTGTTCCATATTTGTTCAGTATTTAGTAACAGTAGAAAACAAACAAACAATTGTAATGCTAAAAATTATTTGAAGGAATTGTGAACTATTTTGCAATAGTATAAAGAATTAGGTCACTATATGAATGTATATGCTGGATTCTGAAACGTCAAAAGAGATGTATTACAATGGAAAGCTTCAGAAAAGGAAATAAGCAACAATGTATGAAATTACTTATATGTGAGGAATGACTAAGCCACAACTAGATAAACTCAAAAGAGGTTTTTAGGATCAAGAGGGGCATGGAAAGTACGGGCAAGGGGACAAGGAGAGTAGGGATTGATTTTCTGTGAGACAAGTTTTACCTTAGAGGGGAATTTTCTCTGTAAGAGTAACCCTTTGAAAAGAGGGCTTCAGTGAAGAATGCTGATATTACTTTTATCTGTACAGTGCAGGAGAAGGAATAAGAAATTGAGATTTTTATTTCCTGCCAGACTTTTTTTTTTTCCCCAAACTTTGGAGGTTGGTCAAAATCCTTTTTTTTGGACTTGCTACACAGACAGGAGGGAGACAGCTATGATGAGATGCTTAAACTTCCTACTGAGAGATGTAATAATAATGATACAGCTTTGTCTCTCAGTTAGATATCTGCTTGTAAACAGCCAGGTGAAAGATTGAAAATAAATTATGAGCTGGAGAAAAGATGTCTCGGGATTCAATCTCAGCATTAAGTTTTCTGGAATCATCTAGGATGGACAGACTGATAGAAAGCTGCAATTCTTGAAATGGGACTATGGCTTTGAACCAGAATGGGGACATATATAAGGAAATTCAAGTGAGGGAGAAAAGACACTGAAATTTTGACAAATTATATTGTCATTTTTATTCCCCTGTAGAGGGTGAGTGCAGGAATAGAGAACCACAGACATTTTCCATGGCCTTTTTCCAGGGCAAATTCCACGAGTGAATCTCTGAATTTTGAGTCACTTCCACTGAATTTTGAGGACCCACAAATTCAAAAAATGTCAAAATATTTCTTTGGTTTAGCGTACAATTCTGCAGCTTCAGCTTTTACAGTTTTTCATGGAATTGGCACGACAACTGTTCTTTATAATAGAATCATAGAATCATTAAGGTTGGAAAAGACCTCAGGGATCATCAAATCCAACCATCAGCTTGACTCAAGAAAAATAGGTGAAAAGGGACATGGTAGTACGTATACATTTAATCTATATTTGAGTGTTATGTGAGTTATGTAAGTTTATACATAAAAATTGGGTAAACACAGACAGAACAAAGTAGAACTCCCCTGCATTCAATTTCCAGACATACTTAAGGATATGTACCGAACTCATCCCAGCTAAGATTAGGGATTTTACTTAAAGGTCTAAGTGGAGCAATAATCTTTCAGAGAGTTGAATTCAGGTCCCACATTTGCTAATTATGAGGATATATAACTTTCCCAAAAATATTATTCAGCTAAAGAAAGAACAAGCAATTTTTTTCTTTATTTAAAATAGCAATCTTTTCTCTGTTAATTCTATGGTAAGAATCGTGAGGCAATTCTGTCATTTTTGTGGAGATGAATAGGATGGCCAGGTTTGTGCTTCCAGTTCCATTTGTACTAAGTCAGTCATTTGAGTCACTCCATTTGTACTGAGTGACTTTATTGTAACAAAGTGATGCTTCTCGCTGGTAGAGCTTTACCTTTTGTCAGCCCTCCGAAGTTTGAAAACACAGCTTTTGAGATTAAAGCACTTTTCATGCTGTGATGTGGCAGTTCATAGACTAGACTTATCTTTGTCAGTAAAGCAGAGCATTATTGATTCGTAAAATAGACGGTGAAACTGAAAAAAAACCCCAAACATTTTCAGGGTTGAGATAACCTTATAATTTCTTTCTACATATCTAGATGATTTTCACTTCCTAGGGCCATTACACTTTCTCTGGATTAGTCTTTGAAGATAGCCTCTGTTTCTGTACCTTATTGAAGTTCGGGGTAAGTTTTGTATGTAACTCTATGGTAACTAATAGCTTTATGTAGTGATGTAAAATCCTATCAAATAAATAAATGAATATTTAAAGTTTTTCTTACACAGATTTTTTTGCAACTAGAAATATAACACTGGTGCACATACAAATCCCACTATTCTAGTGCGTGAATTTGGCTTATAAAAGGGCTTTTAGAAACCAGTGAGAACCAGTAGACTTTAAGCTTCTGTGGGGTTGTTTTAATACATGTGAGAGGACAGTCCTGTAAAATATGCTCCATCGTCCAGCTGTGTCAACAGTAATCCATTCAGTTTTAAACTTTATTTAGTCACTAAACAAAGTATTGATTAAGAGATAGATTTCTTTTTTTTTTTTTTNTAGATAACAGCTTCCTGCTGCAAGATTCTGATGAGGATATCACTTTACCTTTAAACTGAATTTCCTTAACACAGGCTGCTTTTAAATCAGTATACTTTTAAATCTTCCATATAACTGTTACAATAAGCTGCTGGATATAAGTATGTATCCAAACACAATCATGGCAGATGTAAATTGTTTTACCGTCAATGACCCATGGACTAATACCAACGAGCTCAATGAGCTGTAAATCAATATTGGCTTTTTACTCATTAGATGATAGCATTTTACAGACATTGTGTTGAGCACTAAACTGTGATACTTCCTGAATGACATTAATGGCTTATACTTAAAGATTATATGAGATTGCTCCCATTTAAAATTGAGCCTAGTTGTACTTTGGTACAGCATAGACACAAAGTGAGTTTTGTGTTACTGAGAAACAGTAAAACTTATACACCCATAAGAGTCAATATGGTGGCTGTAATCCATTTATAACATAATCTGCTGGCAAATACCGCTAACTCTGGCAGTTAGTAATCATTCATTTTCAATTCATTAACTGCATAACACTTGTGGATGCATCAGAGGTATTCTGCATAGTAGTAGAGTGGGAAGATTATATTGCACCATTTTAATGTTGATTGCTCAATATTTCACTTATTTTTGTGCCCTGTACCACAGTTGGGTACAGTGGCTGTGTAATCTTGATCAGGAAGGAATAAAATACAAGTGTGGACAGTGTAGTGTCAGCAGGGTTTGGTACAACAGAAACTTGTATATGAATTTCAAGACTGGACACAGAAACTTCTTTTTTAATGAACACATCTCATTTAGTGTAAACCTCAATGTTCCATATGTTGTTCAGAAACAACGAAGGATTGTCCTGAGCCTCTAATCGTAACATGAGAGAAGAGCACAAAGCAGCACTCTGTAGAATGTAGGCCAAAATTTGGTTTTGTTGAAATTCGTTTATGTCCTTGGAAGTCATAGTAAAGGAAGGCTGAGATGACAGAGCCCATCTACTCCAGTCCTCATAACTCAGAGAAGTGGCAGCTGTTCCTTGGAATGTAAGATAGTGAAGGAACAACAGGACTGCCAGCGGATTTTGCCATTGGATCCAAGACAAAAGAGGTTATAATTATGAAGGTGTTCATAGCTACTGAACATACTACAGACCATAAAATGCCGCCTGTGATTCTTCAGCAGCATGAAGAACTATAGTAAAAGACTAAACTGTAAAATGCCAGAAAGATGTGAAAGAAACCTGAGCAGCCTTGGTCCAGAAGCAAACCATGTCCAGCAATACATAGTAGATTAAAACAATCTATTATACCCTGTCAGTCTTGTCTGAGAGGCAAAATTTAACCCCAGATGAATGACACGTTTCAACCTGAGTATATTAGTGGTAGAGAAATGAAAGACTTTAGAAATTTAAATACTACTGCAAATACTCATACACCTGTCCTTACTTTTTTTTTTTTTTTAGCTNAAACTCTATTTTAAATTATTTTAGGTTACTTGTTTGTACTGCCTAGTCTGTAATATCATTCCAGAACTTTTTTTTTCTTTTCTTTTGTTAGACAACCGTTTTCAGTCTGCGTTTTCTATAGACATCTGTTTGATCTTGTAATAATATTAATATTTAATTCTTTGATTTAAATAGTTCCTTTTGATCCTATCTATATATCAATGACTCACAGAATGGTTGAGGCTGGAAGNCACTTCTGTGAAGATGTCAGAGAAAGGTGAAAGATACAGGAAAAACTATGGAAGGGAAATAAATTATTTTCTGGCCTCCATACATGATTAATAAAAATCCAAATTATAGTTTAAAGCAGTATAAGTGAGGCTAAAAAAACCAGATTCCTTTGGTGATACTGATATATTAGATATCTTAACTTCTAATCTAAAGAACACTCTTTTTTTAAACATAGTTTATTTCCTAAACTTTTTAAACTCTATTTTAAATTATTTTAGGTTACTTGTTTGTACTGCCTAGTCTGTAATATCATTCCAGAACTTTTTTTTTCTTTTCTTTTGTTAGACAACCGTTTTCAGTCTGCGTTTTCTATAGACATCTGTTTGATCTTGTAATAATATTAATATTTAATTCTTTGATTTAAATAGTTCCTTTTGATCCTATCTATATATCAATGACTCACAGAATGGTTGAGGCTGGAAGAGACATCTGGAGATCGTCTGGTCCAACCCTCTTGCTCAAGCAGGGCCACCCGTGACTGTGTCCAGACAGCTTTTGAATATCTCCAAGGACAGAGACTCCTAAGTATCTCTGGGCAACCTGTTCCAATCCTCAGTCACGCTCACAGTAAAAAAGTGTTTATTTATTTTCAGACAGGACCTTCTGTGTTTCCCTTTATGTCTGTTGCCTCTTGTCCTGTCACTGGACACCACTGAAGAGAGCCTGGCTCCATCTTTTTACCCATCATTTAGGCATTTTTATGCCTTTATAAGATTCCCCCTGAGCCTTCTCTTCTCTAGTGAGAAAGATGATTACCTGGCCTGTCTTTGTAGAGATGATTTGTCTCGTCTCAGCACTTATTTGTTGTGCTAAACAAGCAAAGAAATTTTAATCTCTCTTCTTAAAAGAAATAGTCTATTTACTATATTTTCCCGGTAGATCTTCTTTACACATTTTCCATTAATATAGATTATCAAAATTGTGCAAAATATTTCAGGTGAGAGCTGTTTGATCATTTTATCTTAGAGCATATTTAATAATTCTTTCTCTTTATTCAAAAGCATTTTCTATAAATTTCTGACTGATATTTGTCCAATCTATTTTAAAAGCATCCTGTCCTAGTGATTCCTCACCCAGCCTTCCCCATAGGTTACCAGTCCTTCCAGACAGTGATGGGAAGTTTTAACTAAAACCTTTTATAAGGCAAATTAAATTCTCCTTTACCTTACCCGCAGGGGACATAGTGAGCAATTTCTTTCCTTTGTCCAGGTCAGTGTGATTTATACCTGCTTGCAAGCTTGTGTTGCTACCCAGGCAGTTCAGCAGTTAACATGCACTAGTAACCAACACAGAAACTTTAAAACTAGAAAAATTTTTATTTCTTTATTAATCAATCCTATGTTTAAACAATGGCTGAAAAAAATATACCTTAGTGAAAGAATCTGATATTATTGAAACACTCTTCCATTTTTACCGATAAGAAATTTTTTTCTCTCTCCACAGAAAAGGAACTCGGACATTACTCTTCTGCTTTCTTCTTTGTAGTATTATGTTACTTATTTTGTCTCTCACACACTAAGTGATTTGATTATATTAGAGAGGGTAGGAGACATGATACTACCCTCTACTGCCTGAGAATTGTTCTAGGATGCAGGAAGGTACCAGAACATCTTACAAAAGAGGACTGGTCATGTTGGAAAGTCCTATGCAAACTGCACAGAAAGGAACAGCTTACTCACTGAAAGAACACTTCTACATGGAAACAATTCCTGTACCTCCCATGTCCACATTGTGGTGGAACTACTCTAATTTCTTCTTTCCAGCCTTGCTTCAGTTCTATAATTCAGTCTGTGTCTTTTAAGAATGAGAAAGGAAAAGGGATTTCCCACGCACAATATTCTCTCTATTTTCTTGTATTTCTTAAAATAGTCCAAGATCCTCAATTCTTCCTGGTATATCTGAGCCTCTTTCAGACACGCTGTTCCTGACACTGTTCTATCCTATGATGATAATAATGGTTACACCTTGGTGACCCAGACTCAGACAAAGAAATGTTGCACTATCCCAACAACAATCATTATCTCTATCCCAAAATATGTTCTATGGAGCAGAAGATATAATAGTAGAAAATGTAATAGTAGAATAGAAACAGACCGAAGAGAAACTATAGAATAATATTTTCTTGTTTTTAAGCTAAGTCTGCTCATCATCTGCTTAAGAGAGCTAGGACTGACAATGATAGTAAATACACATTTAGCAGCTACGGACCTCCCTGTTAGAGAATGACTGTAACAGATTTGCATTGATCCACAGTGCACCTGCCAGTGTCTTTACTCTTTGTACTCACAGTAGGGGCTAGTGGTCATTTGTTTTCCTTGGAAAGATGGGCTGGTCTTTTGTATAGGACAATGAAGCTGGAACCAGTCTTTTTTTTAGCAAGGACACTGAACCATGAAATTGGGCAGAGGTAGCAGTGAATCAATGTAGTTCATACAGAAACAAAGAGCCCAGCACTGGGCAGCAAAAATGTTTCTGATTTTTTTTTTTATTATTTTCATCCTTTCTGTTTCCTGCTTTGCCCATGAGCATTGTTGTCTTTGAAGTGTTTCACATAGAATCATTAAGGTTGGAAAAGACCTCAAGGATCATGTATTACATCAAAAAAAATAAGGACTTTTATATCTGAAATTTTGATTAATATCTGCATTATAATTGTTCTGTAACACAGAAGGAATCAGTATGTAAAGAAATATTATGTTGTTGTTCCCATGTGATCTTGGACCTCGTTCCTATTTGGATAATTGTTTTGTTTTTCATATTTTCCCCCTCTTGTCTTGTATATCTCCCCTGTCCTCGCGTTTTCTCCGTGTCATCTTCTTCTCGAGAAATATAGCTCTCATGTCTTCCTAATTGCATTGTTTCTGTTTCCTGCAGGAAAATAGAAGGTTAAGTGTTTGCCAGAGCCTGGAAACAGAGAAGCCAGATGGCCATTTGAGCAGAGAGAGCATCTGATGACTACCTGCCTATCTGCTAGCTGTAGAAAGTGACTCCAGTGTGCTGCACTGGATACTCAGTGGAGCAGAGACAAGAACAGAGCTTTGACACCAGAATCAGGTACCAGACGAGACTCTGACAAAATCAATAATGGCAGGCATTTGTCCGAAATGTCCTATTTCCTCAAGTGAAAATAAAAATTCAGCAAAAGTTGACAATTTGTTGGGCCCTGCAGCCAGTGTGCATTTTGCTCTTGTTTTATTACTATTTCTACTACTCAAGTTCATCAGCTGACTTCTCGAATGTCTCTACTTTTGCTGAGTTGTGGTGTTCTTTGGGCATATTTGGTTTCCAAATGAATCAAAACAAAAAGAAATTACAGTCTTACTCTTAGTCACATTTTTCAGAATGCTACATCTGTAACTATAGGTGGACAGTAAACAGTCAGAGAAGATGAAGATGGGGCACCTCTCTTCAAAGATGAAAGAAGTCTTTGATTGTCTTTCCCATGAAAAATAGTAATATACACTTAGAAGAAAAGTTTAGTCACTACCTGACTACTCTTATGAGAAAATTCCTGTTCTTCCTTGTGCAATAAATATCTAAAATAAATGTGGTAGGTCTTTTCCATCTTGATTTTTTTTGGTTATGCCTACTATTGCATGAATTTAAAGCTTTTTGCCTTCACTTTTTGACTTTTTCCAAGTTTTTCTATTTGTGTTTTTTTTTCTTGCTTTATCTTTGTTTAAGTTTTTAGTGTGGTTGACAATGCATATTAAAAGCAATTTTTTTTTTTGCTTACTTTTCCTTAAGTCATTACTGAGATTCCTGAAACTGAAGGAGGTAAGATTGGCTTGATTCAGTATTTTCTTAAGTATGACAGTAAAAATATCACTTCAGTCCAGTTATAATATGTGCTTTGCAAAATTCTTGGAGCATGAACAAAACATGTCTCCTCCACATAACTGAGGAGATGTCTTTATGGACATCTGATCACAATCAAAGGTGGCAAAAAGGAAGGACCATCTTGTTTAACTGCAATAATCAAATTATTCTAGCTTTTTTTATAGAGTTTGTTCATGAAGTATTCCCCCTGGTAGATCTTGAGGAAAACACAAGATAAATTTTGGAAGAAAGATGAACAAAAGAAAGCCATGTGGAATGTTCAGAGTGAGCAGTGAGAAGACTGCTGAATGCAGCTACATTAGATTGAACAGTGTGTCTGACATAAATACAGTATTGTGTTTATCATTAGTGGAGACAGCATCTGTTTTAACAGAAGATAGTGTATATTAACACTGCTACATGTATATTTGTGAGGCAGCAAATACAGACGTGGAAAAATGTTCCATCTTACTGATATGTCAGAGTTTCTGTATACAGTATTTAAGAAAACCTCTAATATTGCTTAGTGATCATTATAGCATAATCACATTTTGTCTGTTTTCTTCCCTGGTAGTTCAGAAAATTCAGCAACACCTGTATGACTCTAATTTGGATCCCTGTTGTTGGCAAGATTCCTATTTATTGCCAGATGGGAATGCAAAGACAGATTGTGATGCCCTCGACAGAAGTTCCTGGTTGAGTTGCGTGAAATCTGGTGGAGCAGCTGAGGCCATCCAATACTCAGATCTGCAAATATGAGACTACTGGGGAAAGAAGGAGATTTCTAGGGGAGAGGAAGACATATGCAGGGAAAAGGAAAGATCGTGTCAAGAGCAGTCTGAAATCTGGCTATTCAGGGGTGATTATGCACTCACAACCAGCTATTCAAGTCAGAACAGCTCTTTAAATGAAGTGACTTTTGACAGACTGGTCTACCAGCACCTTTTCTCCTCATCCTTCTAGTTGTACTTGTAGAGGCCTTTTCTTCAGCACAGATTAAGAGCATTCTTGTGTTTTTGTCTCTGTATCTGTAGTTAGGAAATTTCTATGTTGCTCATCAAAAACGAAGAGCTGGATAGATTCTCGGTGTGGGCGTGGTGGGTTGACCTTGTCTAACCACCAAGTGCCCACCAAGCTTCTTTGCCACTCCCATCCCTGCCAACAGGACACGGGAAGAAAATATGATGGAAAAGCTAAAAACACTTTCTCCCTCTGCCTCTTTCCAGACTCAGCTTCACTCCTGACTCTTCTACTTTACCCCCCTCCTCAAGCAACTCGGGGATGGAAGACAGGGTTGCAGTCAGTTCATAACATTTCATCTCTGCCACTCCTTCCTCCTCACACTCTTCCCCTGCTTGAGCACGGTGTGCCTCCCACAGGATACCATCCTGCATGAACTGCACCAGTGTGGGTCCTTCCCATGGGCTGTTGTTCTTCAAGAAATGCTCCAGCGTGGTTCCCCCATAGGACACCGTTCCTGCCACAAAATCTGCTCTGGCATGGGCTCCTCCTGACAGGCTGTGAAGAGGGAAATAATGTTTTCAGTAAGCTGTCTTTGAAGAAGGTTGTGTTGATTTTTTAAAATTCTTCTACTTAAGGGGAAGATTTTTGTCTCAGTAATATTTGTTCCAGTAGATTGCCTTGCAATTATTAATAAGGATTAGAGTTATCAGATTGACACTGCATGGATAATGACAGGAAGCATTTCTGCTTTTAGAAATGGGAGGGTTTAGATAATGCATGCTCCCATGCCATTTGTAACCAAAGCAGTGTTGATAATAAAGGACTGGACAGGTCTTGTTCAGTATCAAAGCCTTCTTCTGTTTCTCACATCAACCCACAAGCAAGCAGGCTGGGGCTGCACAAGAAGTTGGCAGGCAACACAGCTGGGACAGCTGACCTCAACTGACCAAAGGGATATCCCACGCCATATAATGTCATGCTCTGCAATAAAAGCTGCGGAAAAGAAGAAGTGGAGACGTTCAGAGTTATGGCAATTGCCTTCCCAAGTAACCGTTACACTTGATGGAGCCCTGCTTTCCTGAAGATGGCTGGACACCTGCCTGCTGATGGGAAGTAGAGAATGAATTCCTTGCTTTGCTTTTCTTGAGCATACAGCTTTTCCTTCTCCTGTTAAACTGTCTGCGTGTCAACCGTGAGATTTCTCACTTTCACTCTTCCAGTTCTCTCCCCCATCTCACTGTGAAGGAGTGAGGGAGTGGCTGTGTGGTGCTTAGCTGACTACTGGGGCTATCCTGCACCAGATATCAGACCTGATGTACAAGCTATTAAAATATATATGTAGAAACCTGTTTGTTTCTAATGACCCTTGTATAAGATTAACTATTTAAGTCATCAGAAGTGAAGCAGATTGTGTTTGAGGTTCTCGTTGCCTAATGTTTGTTTTCCACATAACTTTCTATATTAACTTTTTACCAAAATTTTATTATTAAGCAAGATATCATCAATTTCAATGTAACCCTGCTCAAAAATTTTGGAAGTAATTGTTGTATAAAGACTTCTGATATTATAATCCCATGTAAGCAAAGATTGCTAAAAGAGCAGTAATGTTAAATTAAAAAGTCTGGATATTCCAATTAAAAATATGGTGTGTACAATATTCAGACGAGACAAACTCTTATTTTAAAAGGAACAATTGAATTCAAGGCATAATAGAATTGTAACAATAACAGAACAAAACACAGCAACACATGCAAAAAACCACCCCCGCCAAAAAAAAACTGAACCCAAACTCAAAGCAAGTAAACCCACAATGTGTTATGGAATTTTAAACAGCAAATGAAAACATAGAAAGAAAAATAAACATGATTATAATTATGTAAAGGTAGTTCAGCAATTGTGGTCATTTAGAAACAAATTATTATCCATAAAAATGTAAATTTGAAATTTACTCTAAGTTAAAGTAGTATAAATCTGAAGAAACTTTCATAGTGAACCAATAGCTTCATTGACAGATGGTGTCTGAGAAAAGAACATGCCCCGAAGACTCATTCCAATGCATTTTTTAAGACTTCTGGCACACTGAAATGAGAGTATACATAAGAAAATCTTATTTGGTTATAATATAAAATACTGAGTGTAAATGTTTCCCCAGACATGTACATTACAGATGCTCTAAATCTAAAGTTTTGATTTTTAAAAGGAACGTATCATAGAGCATTTTTGGTTTGGCTGAGATATGAGAAGACTTTATCACACAGGTTGCAAGATAAGCTCAGATGAGTGATTATCACTGCCTAGTGAGTACCAGTGCTTATCAGTCACTTCTAATTCATGTTAAAATGTAAATGTGACATAATTTAGCTTGATATCATCTTTTTTAGGATTTCTTTTAAAGAAATTGTCAAAGAAGCTATTTAAAGCTAAACATATCTTGGAGTTGTTTCTTTTTCTCTTCAGGATGACTTCAGAAGACATGATAGCCTAGCACATTTATATTTATAATCACAGGTTTTCACTTACCCAAGAACTACAGTATTATCTAATTTTGTTTATCTCAAATTAAAAAAAGAAAAAATACCCAACAAAATCCTCATGCCTTGATGTATTTTTTTAATTTCCAAACATAATTTTGAAGAATTAAAATGACCTGTTACTAAAAGGTAAGTAATAAAATTTTTTTTATATTCAGACTGTCAGCACTGTGTACATTTTCTTCTAGAACAATTAAACTGATTTCTGTAATTCAGTGGTTAATTTTTATGTTTGAATAAATAATTCAAAACTAATTATTTATGGAAGAAACTCACTTATTTCTTTTATATATGAATGGTTTGGGGTAGGAAGACCTATATTTGGTGGAAAAGGATCACGTTAGGGAGTACGTAAAAAAACCAGGACATACACAAGTCCATGGGGCCCCATAGGAAGCACTCACAACTGTTAAGGAAGTTGGCTGATGTCACTGTGAGGCCACTATTGGTTATCTTGGAAAGGTCATGATGACTGGGAGAGGTTCCTGAAGGCTGGAAGAAAGAAAATGTCACTTCTGTCACTCTTCAAAAAGGTGTGAAGGAGGATGTACAGAAGGACAAGTCTGTCAGCCTCACCTTGATCCTTGGGAAGGTGATGGAGCAACTAATTCTGGAGTTAATTTCCAAATCCAAGAAGGACAAGAAGGTGACCTGGAATAGTCACAGTGGATTTACAAAAGGAAAATAATGCTTAACCAACCTGATAGTCTTGGTGACTGTCCTGGTGGCTGAGGAGAGAGTGGTGCATGTTGTTCATTTTGACTTTAGTGAGGCTTTTGACACTGTCTCCCATTAGATAGATAGGGTTAGATAAGTGCACAATGAAGTGGATTAAAAATTTGGCTGGGGAATTGGGCCAACAGTAATCGCAGAAAATTCAACAAAGAAAAACGTAAAGATTTGCTCCTGCAGAGGAATAACCCCAGGCATGAGTACAGACTAGAGGCCAAGTGGCTGGAAATCCGCTCTGCAGAAAAGGACTTGAGGGTCCTGGTAACAAGCTGAGCATGAGCCAGCAAGGTGCCCTCATGGCGAAGAAGGTCAAGAGCATCCTGGGCTGCATAAGGGTGAGCGTTGCTTGCAGGTTGAGTGATGTGATCCTCTGCCTCTGCTCAGCACTGTTGAGACGCATCTGGAGGTCTTGGTCCAGGTCTGGACCGCCCAGTACAAGAGAGATATGGATGGACTGGAATGAGTCCAGCAAAGGGCCACTAAAATGATGAAGGAACTGAAGCATCTTCAGTTTCAGGAAAGGCTGAGAATGCTGGGGCTGCTTAGCCTGGAGAAGGCTTGGGGGGATCTTGTCAGTGAGCACAAATTAAACCACACAAATGAAATTCTGTCTAAACACAAGAAAATATTTTTTTACCATAGGGGTGGTCAAACTCTGGGACAAACCACCCAGAGAGGTTGTGGAGTCTCCACATTTAAGAGATTAAAATCCAAACTGCACACAGCCCTGGGTACCCTGCTGTAGCTGACTCTGCTTGAGCAGAGGTGTTGGAGTAGAGAAACTCCAGGGGTTCCTTGTAACATCAGAGATTCTGTAATTCTGTGAATCTGTGAAACAGATTTTCTGCAATAGTCTTTTTTGATGTAGTAAAGTTATATCAAAACTGCAATCTAAGCAGCAGCAGGCAAAACCAAATGCAACTATATATATTAAAAAACTAGGTTTTTTGGAAAAATTATAGCAGACAAATTATATTTTTGTGTGTTTTTTACTATTTGTGTTATTTCTTATTCCTATAGAGCTTCTTAAAGTTGAGAACTATTGAACAGAAAAGGAATATTCAGTTTCAAAAACATCAAAGTAACTGTCCTGGGTTAAGCAGTGACAGACTGCTTAAAGTTAACTCTGTTAACTTTTTTTTCTCCTCTTCATAAATAGCTAGCAAGAGGCTGTGTTTTGGATTTGCGCTCAGGAAAGTTGATAAGGAAGGAATGTGTTGTGCTGCTGCCAAGGTCGGCAGACAAGCAAAGAGACACAGCCGGTTGCTAGCCTAGGATTTGCTCTTAGGTTAAGACTGAAATTCAGAATAACCAATAATCTATTCCATAACATACACATCATGCCCAGTATATAGGTGAGGACCCTTCCAGTAGGTCGCCCCTTCTCTTCCTGGTTCCGGTGGCTTTCGGTTTCGGTCCTCTCTTCTGACTCTGCATTGCTCTCCCAAGGCCTTCCCCCCCCACCCCACTCTGGTCAGCTCTCGGTTCTGGGACGCTCGAGCTGTTATCTCCGTTCCGTGAGTGCCTCCAGGAGTGGTGCACCCCCCGCCTGGGGGAATCGTGAGTGTAGCTCTGGGATCGTTAGCTGGGAAACGGGCTGAGCCTTTGGTCATCAGGTGGGGGGGCAGTATCACTGTGTATCACTCATTTGTATATTTGTATATAGTATTATTTTCAATATTATTGTAGTTTAGTTATTAAATTGTCCTTATCTCAACCCACGAGTCCTCTTTTCCATTTACCCCTTTAATTCTCTCCCATATAATTGGATGGGGGCGGGAATTGTGTGAGCGGGTGTGTGTGGTTTGGCCCCCAGCCAAGGGCTAACCCATCACAGTAACAAATCTCTTTTGAAACTTCTTATCAAGGAGCTAGAGATCACAACTGATTGAAAACAGATTATTCTTCGTGCATTGTTTCAGATGAAATAAACTGTAATAAATCTGTGGAATTTTTATGACATACAATTTTTCATAGAACAACCCCTCTGGATAATTCTTGAAATATAGATGATCTACGTTTAGTCACCATCTCTTATGAGATTCTTAAACGATACAATAAGCATATAGAATGTGGTCATTGTGTTTTCAGCACAACACAACAGAGCACGCTACATAGTGTTTCCCCTTGCAGATAAGCCCCTGTTAAAACATATGTCCATTAACATTAATTTTCAACAATGTGTCTGTTTTCCACTTCTGTCCTACTTTATTTATTGTTTCAATAAATTTGGTAGCTCTGGTGCAATTTTCCTCACAGAATCAGTGAAGTTGTGTGGTACCTCCGTGGATCATCTCATTCCACTCCCATACTCAAGCAGGCTCAGCTACAGCAAGTTGCAAAGCATATTTTTTTCAGATGGGTTTCGAACCTGTCCAGGAAACCTGTTCCAGTGTTTGACCATACTCACAGTAAAAATGTTTTTTCCTAAGTTTGAGTGGAATTTCCTGTATTTCAATTTGTGCTCATTGCCTCTTGTCCTATCATTAGGCACTACTGAGGAATGTCTGGCTCTGTCTCCTTTATTCCTCACAAGCATTCTCTTCTCCAGGCTAAAGAGTCCCAGCACAGTCGGATTCCTCATGCGAAAGATGCTCCAGACCTTTAAGCATCTTTATGGCCCTTTGATGGATTTGGTCTTTTTATGTCCAGGATGTCCATGTCTCTCTTGTGTGGCTCTCTTGCTCTTCCCTCCCCACCTTTTTTTTTTGTTTGTTTGTTTGTTTTTTATCAGTAAAATACTTCTCTGTTATGTCTTTAGTACTGCCTCATTTATTAAGTTCATGGATTGGTTTACGTTGTCTAATTTTGATTTAACAGTTTAGGTAACATGGCATCTTTTTACTCAGGTTTAGTGAGTGGAAGAGAGATCAACAAGGCAATTTTTTAAAATAACTCCGCTGTTTTTTTCATGGTAGTAATATTTGCTCAGCATTCACTAATTTTTCAAATGTTTCTGCAAACAGGGGCATGAAAACATTCGTAGTGAGCACATTTAAAAATGCATGTGAACACATACAGAAGAAAGCACTGAATATGTGCCCAGTTCTATTCGTCTATGATTCCTCAGCAGACTGAAAGATTATGATGTGTTTCATGCAATGACTGCCATATTTCTGCCTTGCTCTCAGTGTCCCTTAGGAGGAAAATGTAACTCAGGGAGATTGTTATCTCTTTCATGCTGGAGAGTCCCTTTTGACAGATCTGTGTCTAATATAGCACACACATTATTTTGGGGGTAGGTGTTCTGTCAAGTGCTTAGGAATTAAAGTGGTGCTCAGACAATAACATATTTTGACCAGTGGGAAGAGAGTCAATAGTATCTCTTGTGACTCCAGACTTCTGATTTTTTTTCCATTGGCTTCTCAATTGCACGTAAGGAGTATATTAATGCGGATGCCCTGTGAGACATGACCAAATCAGTCCTGTATGATTTAGTATCAACAAGCTATTCTCTACCTATTTATCTAGGAAGTGCTTAAAATGTTCCTTTTTAAATCCAGTGTGTTGCCTTTTGAACACATTATGATGCTTTGGCTCACAGTGAATAATTCTATCAAGCAAGAGTTGTCTGACTAGAGTCAGCTCATTTGTAAAATGCCTTTCACCACAGTCTGTTCCAGTCCTTTTAGTCCTCAGACTTTCTTTGTCTTCCCCCTATCTTTAATTTCGGAGCTGTCAGCATGCCCAAAGAGGTTCAGTTGATTTAACACTCTTCTTATTAATGCCTGTTGTTTGTACATGGTTCAGCATGTATTGAAAATCTCAGACACTTAGTGTGAGAGTTACACTGATTTCAGTTATGTTATTCTGTAAGTCCTTGCGTTCCTATTATAAGGAAAATATTGTTAAAAAGGACTGGTGGCCAAAAAAAGTTAGGAAGAAGGAAGAAAAGCCTGAAGAATCAGTTAATGGTCATGATTTTATGTCAACAAGGCTGCATTAACGTTATTCAAGAAAATGGGAAAGTGAAACTTTGAAGTTTTGTTTCTGTGTTAGTCTAACAGAAGATAGCTTTCATATCATTCAGAAAGGATTTATAACCTGCTTAACCTCCTTAAGCAATAAAAAAAAAATGCATCACAAAGCCCTGGTTCATAAAAATTCTCAGTACAAATAAACCAGAAAGAATTATGTTCATCAAAAAGTCAAGCCTTACCAAGGATGGTGATGGGAATCGCTGCTTCCTTAATGAGCACTGAAGTAACTGATAATTTGCCATAATCCAACATTCTTATTGTAATCTAATTTAAGTTATAATGCAAAGTTGATCTTACACAGAAAATTTTAAAGGATACTCTGTGCAGCATGATTCATGACCGCTACATTACTTGCCACAGACAAGGGCAGAGGATTTCACCTCTTTAGTTAAGCCCTGTGTCTGGATGACCTTAATTCAAGGGTTGGTTCTGTTTTCAAACTTACAGTGAGAATCTCTGAAGGGTATAACAAATAAATATCCAACTTTTACTAAATACAAGGCTATCTAATAGCATATTTTTACTGCTGACTGAGGTTAATGATTTTAGAATAAGGAAAGGAAGACACCAGCAGAAATCCAATTACAGAACTCATTTTAGTGTAGAGTTCAGATGAAGAGAGAAAATACTGAGAGGCAATTTGAAAGCCTATAATATAATGTAGCAAATTCCTGAGAGCTGGAGCATCATAAAAGCAGATCATCTCCTTGTGTGGGGTGTAAGCAGTGTTATATGTAATGAAATTGGGGACCTTATCAGTGATCTGATTTATGGAGTAGGCATTGTACAATATTGTTTTTCATTTTATTTTATTCCTAAATGACACCATGATCCCCAGGCTGTCCCTAAAATTTTGCAAATAGAATCCATAGAATCATAGAATATCTCAAGTTGGCAGAGGTCCATAAAGATCACCGAGTCCAGCTCCCTGCTCCTCGCAGGGCTACCTAAAACTAAACCATTTGACTAAGAGCATCATCCAGATGCTCCTTGAACTCTGGCAGACTTGATGCCGTGATCACTTCCCTGGAGATCCTGTTGCAACCAACTGCCCTTTCAGTGAAGAAACTTTTCATCATGTCCAGTCTGAACTTCCCATGATGCAGCTTCATTCCATTTGCCTGTGTCCTGTTGCTGGTCACCAGAGAGAGGAGATCAGCACCTCCACCTCTGCTGCCCCTCTTGTAGAAGTTGGAGACTGTGATGAGGTCACACATCAGCCTTCTCTTTTCCATGCTGAAAAAAACAAGTGACCTCAAACGCTCCTCATAAGTCTTGGCCTTGAGACTTTTCACAATCTTAGTTGCCATCCTCTGGACACACTCTAACAGTCTGATGTTGTTCTGGTTTTACACCTGTCTGGCATTCAAACACCATACAGAAGCTCGCTCACCCTTCCCCCTCCCAGGGATGAGGGAAAGAATTAAAGTGGTAAAGGGAAAAGAGGCTCATAGATTGAGAGAAGATCAGTTTAATAATACACTACAATAAAACTGAGAATGATAATAATGTTAATAGTAATATATACAAATAAAGACACAGATACACAAATGAGTGATACACAGTGAAAGTGCTCATCACCCAATGACCAGTTCTCAGCTAATGATCCTGGAGCAGAGAGAGTCCCAAAACCACAATCCCAGAAAAGAGATAAAAGTTCAAGCATCTGAAAGAGTGAGATGACCCCAGAGAGAGAAGGGAGACACAGAGAGAGAGCAAAATTCTGGACAGAACCTCCTCTTTATACTGGCCATGACATGCATGACATGAAATATACCATTGGCCAATTTGAGTCTCAATCCTAAACCCAAACTTGAATCCTAGGCTAATAATTGTGTCTGTGCTCCCTCCCAGCTTCTCCTGCTCCTGCAGACACTGGCACAGCAGAGAAGCTGAAAAGTCCTTGACTGTCCTGGCAGCAGCTATAAACATCAGTGTGTGATCAGCCTTCTTCTCAGCACAAATCCAAAACATAGCATCACACTAGCTACTATGAAGATAGTTAACTCTGTCTCAGCTGAAACCAGGACAGATGTCCTTCTTATATTGAGCCACCCCAAACTGCACATGGTACTTGAGGTGAGGCCATACCAGTGCAGTGTAGAGTGGGACAATCACCTCCCTCGATCGGCAAGATACACTGTGCTTGATGCATCCCAGAACATGGTTGGCCATTTTGGCTGCCAAGGCACACTGTTGACTCATAGTCAACTTGCCATCCACCCAAATCCCCAGATCTTTTTCCACAAGCCTGCTATCCAGCTCTTGTACTCCAATTTGTATGTATAAGCAGGATTACCCCATCCCAGATTGAGAATGTGGCACCTGCTCTTACTAAATTTCAGATGAATGGTGATTGCCCAGCTCTCTGTTCTATTCAGCCCTCCCTCAAGGGAGTCCACAGCTCCTCCTAATTCAGTGTACTCAGAAAACTTACTTACTGTACATCTGACTCCTGCATCCAGATCCTTTATGAAAACACTGAAGAGAACTGGCCCTAAAATTGAGCCCTCGGGAACCCTGCTGGTGACTGGCCACCATCCTGATGTAACTCCATTTACTGTAACTCTTTGAGCCTGACCTGTCAGTCAATTTCTTACCCGATGTATTATGGACTTGTCTAGCTACATGCTGGACATTTTTTCAGAGGATACTGAGAGACAATATCAAGAGATTTGCTAAAATTAAAAAAAACGCACCACATCTACTGTCTTCCCTTGGTCAACTAAATGAGTGACCTTGTCCTAAAAGGAAATTAAGTTAGTTAAGCAAGACTTTCCCCTCATGAACCTGTGCTGGCTATGACCAATGGCTGCATTGTCACTCAAGTGTTTTTCAAGAACTCCCAGAATAACCTCCATAATTTTACCAGGCACTGGAGTGGGACTTGACTGGCCTGTAATTGCCAAAGTCTTCCTTCTCACCTTTCTTGAAAACTGGGACAGCATTTGCCAGCTTCCAGTCAGCTGGGACCTCTCCAGACGCACAGGACTGTTGAATGGCAAGAGGTCCCATGATGATGCAAGCCAGCTTTGTCAATACCCTTGGATGAATCCCATTGGGCCCCATCGATTTGTGAGGATCCAGCTGGAGCTGCAAGTCTCTAACGCTTCGGCTGGGAGTTTATCGTGCACCCAGTCACTGTCTTCCACCACAGAGCTCCAGGGGTCCCAGGGCCCATCATCAGTGTAGAGATGAAGAAGACATTAAATGTCTCTGCTTTGTCTGCGTCCTTATTTGTGAGGAAACTGACCTTATCAAGTAATGGACCGATGTTATCTCTGATTCTCCTTTCTCAACACGTTTTAAAAAGCTCTTGTTTTATCCTTCACAGTGCTGGCCAGCTTGAACTCTAGTCAAGCTTTGGCCACAAGAATTTTGTCTCTACAGTGGTGAAATCTGTTGGAAAACCTTTGACAGACTTGATGAATGACATCTTTCTTATCAAAGACTAAGATTTATTGTCTTGTGCAGCAGGACTGTTTGGTATAAATCAGAAGCTAATATTTAAATTAACTCATTTGTTGTAAAGTGCATTAAGTTAATCCCCATTTATGTAAAATACTATCTGCTATTCACTTGCTTGGTCACTTACTGCATAAAATAGTCTTATTAAAGCATAATATAAAGAATTCCCGTATTAGCCCTACCTTTCCCCTCCCCTCTCCACTCCAGATAAAAGACATAGTCAAATTGATTTAGCAACTTCATTTCAATCTGGAGAAGCTCCATTAATGAGGTGAAAATAGTTAAGTCTCATAAGTAATTCCTAAAGAAAACTACCTCTTCTTAGTCTTGCAAACAGTGCATCAACTACTTTCAGCAATTGCCTTTGCTGTAATGCTTTTCTCTATAGCATATTTTTATGTCATTTTTACACTGATTGTGAACAAAATATATATATAAATAAATTATTGATGTATCTGTTCAAAAATTAAACATATTTTTAAAAGACTAAAAACTGCTTTAACATTGTCTGTGGTAACATGCACTTGAAAAAACTTGGGATTTTCCAAAAGAGCTTTTAACTTTGTTAGAGTACATTTTGCAAAGAATAATTGAGTATTCTGTCTACATTAAATATATCATATTAACTATTTAATTGAGTGGACTTTTTTTTTATTTCTCTGGTTTATACACAGACCAACAAAGAGGAGATAATGACATATAATGACATAATATGTAAGCTAAGTGCATCTGCTGCATTTGCAATTACAGAATTATAACAACATGCCATTAAGAGTCCAACATGACATATTGTGTTGACAGGATACTTTATAAGATGATACTTAATGGTTACCTGTGGGAATGTGGAAGTTTGCAGAAACTGAAAAAGGTGTTTGTAATGCATATCATTAAAAGGAAATAAATTTTTAAAAGAGGAATTGGAGTGTTGTGCTATTGGAAACATATTATTGAAATATATACTTGGAAACTGACTATGTAGTTATAAGAGTATTATAATTTGTAATGTTAAGTTATAAGAATATATTTAGTAGAAGAATATTTTGGTTCACTGTGTTGTGCCTGTGGTTGAAAAAAAAATGATAATTCCAAAAACGACCAGGTGAGTGGATAGACACTAACTTTCCTTTGTCAAGAACTATTCACACTTTGTCTACTTTTTTTTTCACAGGATGAAGAAGCAGGAATTGCAGGTGAGAAGTAAGAGATGCCATTTAGCTTCATTTTTGCAATCCTTTTGATACTGCCTACAATATTTTCCCTGTAGCGTTCCTATCAGGTGAGCCAAATGCTGATTCTAAAGCTGTACAGCAAGAACAGTTAAATAAAGGTTTACTCTGAAACTTGAAGAAGGGCCTGAGCAGAATTCCAAGGGAGTCTCTGATGGCTCTAGTAATGTTCAGCAGTTTTATTAACAGCCCGACTGATGGAACGGCAAGTACATGGATTAAATTTACAGATGACATCAGCCTTCAGTAGTCTGTAAGCATGTTGAAGTTGAATCCAGAATAATTTTGAGAAAATGGAGAAATTATCAGAAAAAAAAGATGCAATTCAACAAGGACATTTGCAAGGTGGAAATAATCAGCTGCATAAAATGAGGGCGCAAAATAATTGGCTAAGATGTTAAAGAAATTGGGTTATTTTATCTGGACAAAAAAAGACAAAGAAAAGAGATCATATAACAGTCTTTATATATAGAAGATACCTGCCAAAAGAAAGGTAATAAACTTTGCTCCATGTTGCCTGTAGATAGGTTAAGAAGTAAGAGATTCGCATTGTATCAAGCACTATTGATATTAGGATTTTTTTTAACTGTAAGAATAGTTAAGCATTAGAATACATTTGCTAGAGAGGCTGTATGACCTCTGTCACTGCAATAGCACTGCAATTGCACTGGAGCAATGTTCCATGTTGCTATTTCACTTGTTTTATTAAAAAGTAACAAGATTTAATTTTGAACATAAAACTTTTTGACAGTTGCCAGTTAAATCTCAGATGTCCACCTGCACGACTGTAGCTTAACAATTGCTTGTCAGGTGTTCTACATTGAGTGTATGCATCCTCTTAGAGAAAAGGATATTGTCAGTTGTGCTGACTGCTATTTCAATTGATTTTCCTCTCTGACTTCACTTATGTTACCCCAGAATATCTTGTTGGGAACAAAAAAAAAAAAAAAATCAGAATCATGACCAGAACATCTAAACTGCTTATCATCTCTTAAAACTTGTTAATTAGAGGGACATCCTTAGGGTTGCTGTAGAAATCCATAGTAGCAGCCTACTGAGTACATAAAGAGTGAAAGAGACAGAGTAATGTATCATACAGAGATGTGTGGTATATAAAATATTTTGTTTGTAATCTTTTGATTTTACCCTAACACCTATGGAGCAAATAGTTGCGCTTAGAAAGTGCAGACAGTGAAAGGGAATACTCTGTCAATGTGTACAAGTGTGATCCTTCCCATTACTCAGAAAATTTTGGCAGTTAAAAATGATAATTGATACAAATAGTCTGTCCGGTAAGTGTGACTAGATTCTATTTTTCAGCCTTTTATCCTAGTAAGCTCGTGACACATAATTTCTTTGCAATAAATGGTAGATCACACATATGCACAAATTTCAGTTGTTAGTATAAGGGCATTCAGAAATATGATGTGAGGTTATATATGTATGTATATGATATGATACATCAGTGGACTGTTTATAATGCTTTGATATCACTATGTATCACTGCTTCTCTTTGGCCCTCTAAAAGGAACTCGGAGAACAGGAGAAAACATTTATTTTAGCTCACCTTAGTGCCTGTGTGGAAGACAGGGCTTGGCAGCTTAGCACAAACACAGCAGCTGAAAGTTGTTGCAAAATATTCTCAGAGGATGTTTGAAGCTTTATGTAAGTATTCCTAGGGAACAGATCAGCCAGCAGATAACCTATTCTCAACACTAAAATAAAAGAACAAAGTAGACAGAAGGGGCTGACACAAGACAAATGTGGGTCTGTGCGGGGGGCAGGACACAGTTCCTGTATCTCTTTGGATGTACAGTGTAGACGACTGACATTTTCCAAGAGGTTGGAGAGGTGGCTATTAGCAAGAAGACAGAAATACCATTAAGGGTAGTATTTCACATAGGGAAAAACCCTATGTAATTTGTAAGACAACTCATAAGTTAGATATTCTCTATCAGTGCCAGAAGAACTAGTGAAAGTGGACAAATAAAATAGTGAATAAATGAATAAGTAAACAAATAGAATTTTAGATTTTTCCTCTTGGTAGAAAAGAGTTTTCTGCTTAGTAAGTAAGTATTGGTTTGGGGTTTGTGTTTGGTTTCCTGTACATAGTTAGTCTGAACTAAGAAATTGTCATCTCTTTTATCTTCTTTTTTTTTTTCAGCTGTCAAAATACATCCCTAGTGCTTTTTTTGCTACAATATCAAATACAATTTTGTAAGATGTATAGAAGTATTTTTTCAGTGGTTCTTAGTTTTGATTCAGTTCAGTACCAAAACCCTAGGATTCATATCTGCATCTTGACTGATCTTAGGTGTGTCTCCCAATTTTTTTCCTTAATTGGAAGTCAATAATTGAATACCCTACAACTTTTCCCACTTTACTACATAATCTCCATGTGAAATATCTGCTGCCTGTAATTAGTGGTCCTTGCCATGTCTTGTGTACTTCTCATCATTTCCAGTCTCCCAGCCAGAAGTCGCAGAATTTAACAACTCAGGTAGGCCATTCTACCTTTCTAACATTCCAGAAAATCAATTTTTTGACACATCTGACATTGTTTGATGGGCTACATTTTTCTACAAATCACAGTCTGTTCATGAAATACAATAATAGCAACTTTGAGCTCAGAAATTGCCACTCAAAATGCTTTTGAGCACAGTATAGTCTAAATTGCTTGTGATCAAGAGTACTTAAATGAAATAGCAAACGTATAATCTTTTAGTCCACTTTCATATTCTAATGCAGGCTAGGACTTGTAGATAATAGCACAATATCTGTTCCTTAGACCATGGGCATGGTTAGCAAAAGTTCTAGATCTTGCTCTTTCAAGTACCTGAGTGTTATATTTAGGGCATATTGAAATATCCAGCTCATTCTGATCATAGTTATCTTGATCATTTTAAGACACTGTGTTAATTATGCCTCAGTAAACACAAATAAAAAGTGTCAGGAAAATGATTATTACGACCTTTGCCATGTCTGCTCTTTCAATGATTTTGTTAAGAATTTAAAAAGACAAAAGAGTTTATGGAATACAGGGAAAAAGGAAACCCAGGAGACAACTATTTTACATGCAGAAGGAAATCAGTAGTGTATAAATCAAAAGAAAAAGGATAATCTTATAGCAAAGAGGCAACAGGAAAGATAAGGACTAGGTCACAGGTATGTAAAGAGGAAAATAAAACTGATTTGGACTGAGGCTGTAGAGCTTGCTTATTTTGTGCTGGGTATATGGTTGCAACAGAGTAGCCCTATTTTTAGTCAAGCAGTCTCAGATTTTGTAAACAGAGGTCTTAGTCTGACAGTGAGAAAAGTCTTTATCTTGCCGTTCTACAGAGTAAGACCAATGAAAAATGCAACATCAAAAATGGCGACAAGGAAGAAGACCAAAGGGAATTAAACAACCAGAAATGACCAATTTTAAAAAACGTGAGCAAGGAATCAGAATTAATGAATATAAATATATTTAAACATTTATACAGATATTAAGTACAGATTACCAAATTAAAAAAAATTCAGAGTGTTATATTTATGCATTTCAGAATTCAGTTAATCATATTAATGGATAGCAGAAAAATGAAAAGGAAAGTAAATTTGATCACCAAATCAGTTAAGAATATGTGAGTGGCCACATGAAAATTGTACAGCTTGAAGTTATTCACACAATGATGGTGCAGAAATTTGTGACTCACCTTTGGAAATAAAACCTTAAAATTTCAGATTTGGAGAGGACTACTGCAAATCTGATTGCTATGATGGGGAGAATCAGCTGCTTTTGGTTATTCTGAATCCGGCTTCTGGTAGCCTCAGATGAAGGTCACAAGTCTGAGCAGTGGAAAAGAGAGTGAACAGCTGAACAGTTCTTCCATGCCCACTCTGCCACTCACAGATTTGTAGACTTTTACTATATCCCTTCTGTATCATCTCCTTTCTGTTCGTTACACAGCCTGTTTAACCTGTTTCACAAACTCCTGCTAACAAGTATTTTCTGTTTACCATCAAAGTTCACTATTACAGAACACAGAAAGGAAAAATCCCCAAATAATTACCTATTTATGATGATGTTTACCATGTTTCATATCTCATTTTCACATTTGAAAAACCTTAAAAGAAAAACTGGAATAAATACTTGCAATATTTTAAAATGTAAGTTGAAATCAGATGAAGTGCTGACATACAAGAGTCTACCGTAGAAGATAAATGCAGTCAGGATTGGCTCCTGAATTTTACATTTTAAGCCAATTTGAGCCAAAATCTACAAGGACAATAGATAACCTAGAAGGTGAATGCCTCTGGTGATGGGTTTTAGTTTGAACGGAACTTGTCTAGTTAACTCATAAGCCCTGTGAAGAATGCTGGCTTAGGACAGCACCATAATACATGGGAAACGGCAGCACTAATGGATACCAAAATGGTAAAGATAGCGTTCTGTGGAGATGAATGCCTCAAAAGAAAGCTTTAAAATCCTGCAATTAACAAAGAGTGTGATATATTGCAATATGCTCAGTTCTACATTGGAAGGTACTATATAAAGCACATCTATTGATTAACATAAATCCTGACTAACAGTTTGATATATGGATAATAATTATTTGTATTACACATTTACATTTTACATTGTTTCTATAACTGCATCCCATAATTAATAGTAATTCTCTCATTGGGGTATTAAAAAGAATTGTAAGTGGGAGGACGATTTGATTTCTGTACTGAGAAAAAAGAATAACCCTGACAATCCACTCTTCCACAAACCTTATCTTTAAAGATGAATTTAACTGCTGGCAATAGGTCTATTGCTGCTGGATGTAATGTAAAAATGTAACCAGACTAATTCTTAATTTAGAGAAATGGTAGATGGTAAATATTTTAAAATAGAATAATTATTGGAGGAAAAGCACTGTGTGCAAATGATGTAGGCAGTGGAACATAAGGTCTCAGTTTGGTAGAAAAATGTGTTCATCAATACATGAGACTATGCACAATTATAGCTCTAGGTTTACTCAGAACTGTTGGCAAGATCAGGGTCTAAGCATATGTTTCATATTTCCCTAGCATTCATAGCTTGCTTCTTTGGATCTTAGAAAAGAGACAATGGGAATATTTTCTGCTTTGCAGACTTAAACTACATGTGTTTTGACAAGACTGTGTGTGCTCTGGCCTTTGTGCTCAGAATCACAATCTATGAAGGCTATCTTTCAATCACAGGTGGATACATACCTTTTTAGCTTGGAGAACTAGTCTTCTTATCAATCTGTACTATGACCCTATAAACATGAGCACTAATATAGTGAGTAGTGACAATATAGCAGGTAGGAACAATACATTGAGGGAAAATGAGAATTTCCTGAGCTATTTCATAGAACCATAGAACAATTTTACGTAGAAGGAACGTTTAAAGGTCATCTAGTCCAACCTTCCTGAAATGAGCAGAGATGGCTTCAACGAGATCAGGTTGCTCAAAGGCCATCCAGCCTGGCCTTGAATGTTTCCAAGGACAGGAAAGCTACAACCTCTCTGGGCAACCTGTTCCAGTGTTTCACCACTCTTGTCATAAAAAATTTATTCTTTATGCCTGGTCTGAATCTACCCTCTTTTAGTTCAAAAACATTGTTCCTTGTCCTATTGCTACAGGCTCTACTAAGAAGTCTGTCCCCATCTTTCTTGCAAGCCCCCCTTAAGTACTGGAGGCCTGCAATAAGCCTTCTCTTCTCCAGGCTGAATAAGGCCCCAACAAGCCTTGCTGAAGTCAAGGTAGACAACATACCCTGCTCTCCCCTCATCTACTGAAGTCATTCCACCACAGAATTAGTTAGTTAAGCATGATTTCCCTTTGATGAATCCATGCTGACTACTCCTGATCACTTTATTTTCCTCCTCACAGGCCGGTCACCAGTGGTGTCCCTNCTTCAAAAAGACATTGAGCTTTGGAGAAAGATATTTTTAGATTTACCTCTGAATAATACGGTGTCAGCTGTCAAAGTGACATGTAACAAGCCTGATGTTAGAACTATTAAATGATAGGCCAAAATATGGCAATAGCTTTTAGATAAGATATTGTTCATGAAACATATTGTCCATTAAAAGCGAGTTAATAGGAAGAATTCGTAAGCAAAACTAACAACTAGCTTTATGTGTTATTATTAATGGCAGTATTTACTGTATTGTCTTTGCTATAGTTCTACTGTATTGGCATTTTCCCTATGTAAATATATTTTGTTCTTCTGGATTTTCGAGTGCTGTGTAAATATTCAAACAGTATTTAAACAAGATCTGGGACTGTGAAGGACTAAATTTGTTGTTTGCTAATCAGCCCAACAGACATAGGTAGGGGCAATGAAAACACAACCATGTGAAGTGAGTATTGCCTATATTTGAGCCTATAGACATGTTGTAGGATGACAGTGAGCTGCAGAAGATTGAGAGATTTCATTTTGGGAACACATACAAAACATTATTGTTTCCAAAACGAAGTTATGAATCTTCCTTTCTCTATTCTTCCTTCAAAGATGTGTTGCTCTTTTAGTCTTTCCCAGCTGTGGCTCATTCAACAGAATCTTAAAACATGGTTCCAGCTTGTCTGGGGATTACCTGAATGAGCAAAAGGATGCTTTTTGCTTTGTTTTCCTCATAGCTGAACATCGGGGCATACACTTGCCTACTTCAAAGATGCTCATTAATGAAAGCAACAGTGAATGTCCAATCTTCTGGAAACGGTGAAGTGGTCTAATGAGACTTGTATGGTGATTATCAGACTGTTTTGTCTTCCAAAGAGATCAGTAATTTACTGAGGATTAAAGATAAAAATCAGAATTCTCAATAATGTTGCCACTTCAACTAAAATATAAACTTATGCAAGGGTTTAGCTTCCATTTGGATGATGTACAAGAGCCAGGAGATTGACAAGTCGTGCATGAACCCATTTATGTTAATCTCATTAAAAAGAAACAAAGGTGATAATGTGGACTCCAAAGACATGAATTGCATTATGTGTAAGAAGTGAGCTACAAAGGGAAGTAGGAAATGACTCTCCACGAGCTCTCTGGAGCCCGTTAATGTAATTCTTCTGGAGAGATACTCCACATATTGCTAAGAGAAAAGTAATGCAAAGGAATGTTTCCTCTTTTTCTTATGCCTTGTAAAGAAAGTAATCTTCTGCAAGAAAATGGAAGGACTGGCACCAGTGCTTTATGGATATTGGCTTTATAAGCAACTCTAATTCTCAGAAACAAATCTTTTAAAAATGAAATAACTTACACAATGCAAAACAGAATTATCTGAAAAATTTAAATGTTGCTCCAAACAATTGAAACCACTGAGTTATGACTGATACAGTGGAAAGAGCATCCATAATTCAAACATCAGGAGTGTGGATTTTGTTGACACTGCTGTAGCTAAATTGTCATACAAACACCAATATTAAATCTTGTTTCTCTGAAAAAAAATCAGCTTGTGCTTCTGTGCTGGTTTTGGCTGGTATAGAGGTAATTTTCTTCATAGTAGCTGGTAGCTTTTTTTTAAGCAGCTCTGGTTTTAATAGTATATGAAAGATATAACTTGAGTATTCTCATTTTCAGTTAAGTTCCAATATTCCATTATTCTAATTCAGTTTCTAAGCACATTATTTCAGTTTAAATGACAAACTCTCTTAAATTTTAAAAATGCGTTTGTATTTTCACCTTTTCACAGCTCAAAGTACATGGGTGTGATCAGAGATATGGTATGTGCATGACCATGTTTTTAATTCTTGTCAACTTTGGGGAACAAAGTCAACAAGTAACAAAAGGCATGTAAAACTTAGAATGTAGGTTTTAAGCTTCAAAAGCTTAAGTTGCAATTGATGTAGATACTTAAGTTCCATTTATAACCAGGGAAGTAAAAGCAGAATTTCTAGTGTATAATTCAATGCATCCAAATCTAGACATCAGATGGGTCATGCTATGAAGTGTCCCTCTTTTCCTTACTATAAATGGACCCCAGAATCAACACTGAAAGATGATGACTACACTGCAGATCCGAATCCTACCAAAGGTGCAGAATTTCCCATAGAATTTGCCAGGAATTTCTGGAATCTTGCCCAAACAATCAGCTTCTTTAGCCCTGAAGTTCTTAAATCTAAAAAATTCCAGTCTGAAGATTTTGTGTCTGTCGAGTGTAAATTTGTACTAGACATTAGGAAGAAGTTTTTCACTGTGAGGGTGGTGAGACACTGGAACAGGTTGCCCAGAGAAGCTGTGGATGCCCCATCCCTGGAGGGGTTCAAGGCCAGGCTGGATGAGGCTTTGAGCAACCTGGGCTAGTGGAGGGTGTCCCTGCCCATGGCAGGGGGGTTGGAACTGGATGATCTTTAAGGTCCTTTCCAACCCAAACCATTCTGTGATTGTATGATTCTATGATACCTGGTGTCTTCAGTGAGCAAGACAGCTTACTTCAGAACTTGTGTCAGAAAAATTGGTGAACCAGGTTTTAGACTTGGAGGCATCTTTCTGTATTTAAAAGCTTTAAGTATTTGTTGGAACATCTTTTGGGAATTTGTTCCGCCTCTTTGGGTTATTTCTTGTCTCCTGTTTAAAAGTTGTACTAAAAGTTACACTTGAATTATTATATAAAGTGGGTTGAGTGATGGTCACTGATGGTGAGATTCAGTGGCACAACACCATGTGCAGCCAGTGAGTCAAACTCTAGTATTTCTTAACAGGGCAGCTGCATCCAACTCACCGCTTGAGCCTCTACTAACCACTGCTACGTGACTAGTTCTGTGTGCAGGAGCATGAGGTGGTCTCCAGCCATCTCCAAGACTCTTTTCTGGTTTATAACTGGAGGAAAATGTAGAAGCCTGTTTTTAGGTAGTTGTGCAAACAGAAGAAAATTGCACTGTTTGCTGCTGCAGATCTAGAACTAGAATACAAAAACTTTGGTTTTTGGAAAGATGGAAAGGGTATTTCTTCCCATGCTATCCCTGAGATCAGAATCAGTGGAAATGAACTAAAGATAATGATAATCAGTGCATTCTCTACATAAGTATTGTAATTAGGATAATGTATGTGAACAGAAAACATTGCAAGTACCCTAATTTTAAACTCATTTGAAACTCATAAAAAAGAATGAATATTTACAAAACAGAAAAGCAGCAAAAAAAAA
>VZTO01006945.1:0-21961 GCA_013400615.1 Syrrhaptes paradoxus
AACAGTTCAATACACTGGATTGAGGTAGTGCTGCTGTGTTGATATGCCCTCACATTACTTCCCTTGCTCCTTCTTGGCAACAGCAGCATTAGCTTCACTAAATGTTCACCCTGCAGCTGGTTCCTGTGAAGAACCTAAAGACTATCAAGAGCTCTCCTCAGCCAAGATAGCTTGCATGACCTAGTAGATAATTTCTGGATGGGTGCAGGCTGGCCAACAAGCTATTCTGCCTAATGAGTATTCATGCTCATTCTCTACATCTTCACTTTTTAATGTATCTAGGTATTAACTTTGCATAGTTATGCTGAAGTAATATCTCTGCCCAACACTTATTCTTTTTCTAGATTATAATTAGTGGGTACCTGCCAAGACAGTATTTGAAGAAAGCAATTCTAGCAAACAAATGTGAATCAGTTTGAATTTCTCCCGGAAGAGTCAATAATCTAATCGTCTCCCTCTAGAGATTTAAGTTCACTGTATTAAAGTTAGGATTGTTTAAACCTATGAGTTACTGATCTGATCAATTTACTGAAATCACCTCAGTAAGTTCTGCAAAGTGCTCTAAAAATACCTCTGAAGGAGAAAGAAAGGAGAGTAGCGTGACTGCTTTGCTTAAACATCTTCCTCTATCAATGCAAAGATAACAATTCTTTGAGTGCAATCATCAGGAGCACATAATTCTGTATTATAGTATTATAAGTGTTTTGCTCTGAACCTTCTCCTCTTTGTGCATATGCAGGTTTGTATTGATTCAGGGTTGTTTTCTGTCAATTTGTAATTTAGAAATACTTGTTTAGAATAGGAATCTATCTGTTCTTAGTCCTCAGTAGGCCACAGACTATTTTTTCAGTTGTTGCACTAAAAGCAATTCTCTCTATATGTCCACATAATTTTCTGCAGGGCAGAGCTTCTGTCAGTGAAAGTTTTAAAAATATTTCAGGTCTATATAACACACTGGGTTTCCATAGTTTGTAAAACACAGAGTCACTGCAGAGTGAAGTATCAAAGATTTCAGTTTTAATGCATTTAAACAACAATTAGAAAAATTGTATGAAAAAGGGAAGGGAGAAGTTCAGACAATCAGGAACAATTGACAAGCAGCCCATCCAAGTTATGACTGTCTTGTTCTAACATAGTTGTATTTTTTTATTCAAGTGAAATAATGGTCTGTTTTCTTCAAAGCCATACAGTTTTCATTGCATATGATCACCAGTCTTGAGATATGGTTAGATGATACTTATATTTTAGTACACTCTTTTGCTTATCTTTATTATTTGGACTTAGTTTACTTTTTAGCTCAGGTTTCTAACTCTTCCAATTTTTACAGGGTCAGTGTTTGTAAATGTTTTTTGAAAAAAAAAACCCTTGTGGAGCTGTTGTTCCCTTTAAAGGAAAGTGAATTCTGCAAATCTGGACCAAAAAGACCTGTCTGCTTTGAAAGCGAAGAGTGAAAAGTTATGATTTTTCTACTAATATAGAAAATATGAATTATTGCTGGAACACTACTTACACAGTAGTGGTAACTGTTGGAAATTTGAAATCTGGCTGTTCAATGATTCCCTGATGTACTTTGCTGGTTATTTTTCAAAAATAATGCAGGTTTAAAATGTGCTTTGCAGTTGTACAAATAGCAACATTATTCCTTATATCTTTGTGTGCCAATCAGAAAAAAAAAATTCGTACAAATTACCCTTTTCTTCTCTTTTTGATTCACAAGAAAAGGAGGTGTAATGCTGAATTTCTGACATATTTTTCTATTTCCCTGGCCTTATCACAGATCATAACCTATCTACTGCACAAAGTTGTGTTTCACCCAGCTGGCACATTAGGGAGTGATGACTAATAGTGAAAGAATAGACTGGTATGGTGTCCAGAAATGTCTCGCCTTATTCAGAGTGCTCTTTTTACAGTACACTAAGTTACATCATAGCAGCCCCATCTTTTTTCATTGGAAAAGCTACATGGTGCATAGAGAATGAAATGAGATTCTATGGGAGGAGAAAGAATAGCAATCAGTTTAAAAACCCTGAACAAGAGGTAAACATTTAATTCAATCTTTGATTCCTCAGTTCCATAATCTATAATGCAGAAGACAAGTGTTTACAGACCTCATTGATGACAGAAGCTAAGAAAATTTAGTATTGGTAAAATATTCCATTTCTGAGCCAGCCAGCCAGCCAAGCCAAGAATGAAAGAATCACGAATGCAAGTCGTGCACAAACAATGGATTTGCAAGAAGTCTCTGAGGATGCAGACATAGTTTCAAACTACCTCACTTAATGCCTAGCTGTTATGAAGCAAAAAATGGAACTACTTGTATAGACAGTACACTACCTCAACTTGAGTCAGAGTTTTATAAAGCGGACCAAATCAACCCAACATTTCACTTCAAACCAGACTGTGGTGCCTGTCTTAGAACTGAATGAATTGCCCATCGTCAGAAAAAGGGTTTCAGAACTTTGAATGAAAAATAATTCTTCTGTGAAAACACACACGCAAAACAGCACCAGGTTTAGACAGAAAGGAAATGTTCGTTATAGTTACTCCATTTAAGCTCTACCACTGAATAAAAATGCAGTAAAAATAACAATAATTTTCACATACAAGCATCTTTCTAGTGTTTATAGCAAGTGCAATAGAAGTTAAATACAGACATTTTTGTACTGCTTCAGAATTTGGACTTCACAGTGAGCAGAAATCCGTGCCTAAATAACGTCAAGTCTTATTAAAAGAAGTGTCAAAATATTTCAGTTTAGCAATAACATGAAAACACACATCAATTAAGATTGAATTAATTATATAACATCACAAGATTAAAATTCATGCAAAATCATATAAAGCTCTGGTTTTCTTTCTCATCAAATTAGAATTACACTGTTCTCTCTCTGGGAACAGATATATGAAACATGTAAAATACAGCAAGCTATCTGTTCTTCTCTAGCCATTGACACAGGAAGTCCTGCTGTTGTATCCGTTAACCACTTAGAGTACTCAGACAAAAAAAATCATTGACCTTGGTTTGTTTTGCTGACAGCAGAAGTTTTCATTATGCTCTTAGAAAACTAGCCAGTAGGGAAGATATACAGCATGAAAAGGAATTGACAGAGAGAGACAGTTTGATGACATGCAATGATAGCATTGCAACAGCAAGGATGAATTTGTACCGTTTTCAGTTTGAATACCAACATCCTCCAGAGACCTAGTTAAACTTCTTGTTGCTGTGCTTAACTGTGCATAGACTTCAATATTTCTGCTTCAACAGGAAACTGGTACTGCATGGTTTCTATAAAAATATTTGTTATATTTGAGAACACTTCCTTTGCTTTGTAATACTCCAAACTGACACCCTGCTGAAAATACTGGATGCATTTTTACCCTAAGAAAATGAAAGCAGAAAGTGTTTCCAAGCTCTTTCCAAAACAGCTGCAGCTTAATTATTACATATCATTGTGATTTTTAGTGCAACTCCTCCTCAAAGGCTATATTGACTCAGACATCACTAACTCTGCAAGAAAAAAATCCATTTGTGAACATTAAGCTTGTTTCTCATTTCATCATTAAACTGTAACAGTCCACTACAACTTCACAGCTATGCAAAGTGACAGACTGAGGACTCTTCAGAAGAATGGAATTTCTCTTACAAGTTTAAAAGGTAATTGGAAATGTGCAGTATGAATTAATAGTCTCCAGGGTTTTCAAAGAATACTAGACTAGCGTCAGTATGTAGGACCATGAAAAACTGAAATTCATCTTGAAACAGGAAAATTATTTTTGGAGAGATGAATCCTAGTATTAAATGTCTTTTGATTTGGTACTGTGGCTTGGTGTCTTCACTTGTCTAGCTTCTGCCCTACAGCACGGAAGACACAACAATACTAAGCAGACATGATTAAAAGATTGCAAGTCAGTAAAATAAAAGTGGTACAAACTCCTAAACTAAAAAAAGGTCAAAATTATAGTCACCACACATTAAGTAACTTGAACTATGGAACCTGAACTTTAGCAAGAGAAAAAGATAACCAAACTAGAATAATCAGAGCATCTGCAGCATCATAAAAATAAGTTTTTTCACTGATACTTGTGTAACATAAGGTAATTAGCATCAGTTTTCTTTATCTGTGTGCTAATAATAATAAACAAATCTCAGAACTAACGACATTTTATTCCTCCTGTCTTTGCTTTTTCAAGAATTCCTTTGTAACACTTTGTAGTTCAGTGTCATCAAATGTTAAATTTTACAAGACAAGCACTTTCAAGAAATTTCCAAAAGATAGGAAGAATTATAGATGTTTATGTATTTTTATATTAAAGTACTCATAGAAAAAAAATTTATTAAGAAACCAAGAGACCTTTAAGTGGTGGGACCAGTGAAACGTAGTTTCCTATGAATTTTATATTAGTTTTACCCCTGTCTCAACTCAAATGCATGCCCCATCACATTTCCATAATCTCATCTCTCCCAGGATTATCTCCTTGCCTTACTGTTTCATAAATTTTTCCACTGTACCCTCAGGACAAAAAAATACATCTTAGAAATAACATCTGTAAGACTTACACTGATAACCAATGCTGCCATCTGATTATTACCAACACCTTTGACAACTATGTTGTCTTTTTTGTTAGGTTTATTCCAAATTACTAGCAGGTTGCTCCCTGAAGTTCTGCAACCTCAGTGCAGAACTGTGAACCCTGTGGACTATTAAACCTTGTTAGAAGTCAGTTTCAAAGGTAACACAATGTCTTTACACACCTAAAAGAGCACAGAAGTAGCACCTAGTAAGTGATGAAACAAGAACATCCTGTTCAAATGGATGACCACAGATCTCTGCTAACTGATGATATTTCTTGTAGTTTTAAACTCTATTTACTGAAAAAAAAAGTTTTATTACTGCCTTGTTTAAAAAATAAATCCCCCCACATCCAGCCTTTATAGCTCCAATGTTTTGTGTCACTGACTAACGTTATGTTTTATACTTCACGAAGCCTGCAAGATAATAGCTTTATAAAACTTAGAAATCACAAAGATTAAGACAATTATGTAGAATTAAATTTGGGTTTGAAAGACTGTTTTCAACATCTACAGTTCTTTAAGCATGTACTTAGCACATGTACGTCCTCTCCAAGGTTGATATTTTGAGCAAAGGATGACTCAGTTTCTTGTGCAAGTAATTTTTATAAGATATTTACAGAGATCTGAGAAAAAAATATCGCACTGACGTTAATTTATTGATCTGCTTTGTCTGAGGTTTGTAAACTAGATTAGAAATACAGCTTGCTATTGTTAAGATACTGTAATTCATATACCATTATTTTAAAGCAGGCTAAAGAGTTTCTTCAGCAAGCTAACTTTAAATGTCTTACCCATCTAGCAGGTAGATCTCAGAGGAAATTTAAGAAAATACCTCACATATCAAACACACCATGGAGATTAAATTATCTGTCAAGGGAAGAAGGAAGGAGATTTTTACCTTCTCACTTAACGCAGTGCAAAGCAGCACAAAACAGGTGAGAGGAAAGCTGCTGCGCTGCTTCCATAGTCCCTTCTCCAACCCCAATTAATTTCCATTTTTCATACTTTGTTTACTTATCTTGCATACATTAGTGCTAATGACTGTTCAAAAGTCATACCATACCGTGAGCTTCATTTTCTTTAATCTTTTAATTATATTAACGGTCTTTCTTCTGTACAATTAATAGTAATATCTGTTCAAATCGTTACATCCTCCATGCATTTCCTCTGCTTAAAAATGCTTCTCATCTTACAACTCTGCCTTCTTTTAAGAGCAGCCTGGTCTCAGAAGGCTTTACTTTACCTAAAAGTTGAACCTGCGTCTATAATGCTGCACTTGTTGGGATGTTAGGACTCTAGGAGGAAAGCAGAAAGTAAACAACGCCAACATCTGCCTTAAAATTAGTATGTCTTTCTAATTTACCACTTGAAGTAATAACATTCTAAGACCGAGTAATTTTATACCTATTTAAATGATAAAAATAACTGAACTTAAAGTAAAAACATATACAAAAGGTTTTTTAGCTAGTTTAAGATTGAAAGCTAATACTATCTATGTAAAATAGTCCTATAACTAACACTGCAATCACTTTCAAGATGTATTAATAGCTTTTCCATATAAAGAGAAACTTTATCTGACTGTACAGAACTGAAACACATACCATGGTTCAGTGCTAAGGCAAATATCACGTCTGTGGAGTTTTATAACGCACACATACTACAGGGTTATCACCAGGATATCAGTTTTCAGTGGTTTCAAGATGGCAATACTGAATTATGAATTAAAATCAGAATAAAAGCAGTGGAGAATCTTTGACCCTTGTAATTTGTACAAACATTTAATTAGATTCAGTGTGGCAGATATTTAAAAAACTTCTACTGTTTTGCTTGTTTTTCTCATGATGCACTTTGAAAGTTAACATAAAAAATATATATTGTATCTAAAATGAATGTAAATAACATAATGTATAAATAATATAAAATATATTGTGAAGCAAACTTGGTGATCACATCATCATTCCCCTTTAGGAATTGGTTTACATATCTATCTTACTTCACAAATTCCAATCTAAGCATCTGAAGCTATTAAACAAAAGTATTTACATCTGTCAATTTTGTATTTGGAAACTTCAGCTAATTTTTAAATTGATTTTTTGATCTCCAAATACGGAATTGCCAATTGTTTTGTCACAGAAATTTTACACCGAATGGAAACACAGAGGCTACACTTACCTATAACTGTAATGGTGTTATCTTTACAATCCCCAGTGACCACTCACTAGCGGAAAACCTACTGAGCCTGTTTTCTATGATAATATCAGACAGCCTTTCTTATCAGATTTATAGAAACAGACTGATGACTTATAATTCTTGGCACTGCCTTTTCCTTCTTAAGATCAACCTGGGAAAGATTTCCTACTCTGTTTCTTTTTTGAGGAGACATCACTTGAGAAAACTAGATAGTTCCATCACACTTATTTAATCTGCATGCTGCTAAAACTGAAGAGAGCCAGCTAATGCTGTCTGATGCAGAGAAATGTCTCTAGAAAGTAAAGTAATTGCCCGACCATTTGAAACGGGCTACTTTGCCAGCAGTTCGCTATGGCAGGGCTCAGTTTGAGATTAAAACGCTGTAGATACCTACATGCAGATCTGTACAGCTGAAGAAGGAGTCTAAGCAGCCTTCAGAGTCAATGGGCACCAGGCAGCAGGGCTTGCACAGTGCTTCTGCTCCCTGACCACCCCGTGTCTGCTCATGGTTGAACTCAGGCTTTGTTTTGGCTCCACTGCCTGAATGGACTGAACTCCACCAACTGCAACAGGAGCTCAGACACCTCATGCATTTGTAGTTACCATGTGCAGCCTCCTAAAATCTGTATGCTAAAATCTTAGCCTGAAAAGCAGTCCACCACTGACATGTTTCAGATTTAGACTGATGAACAGGAATTATCCCGGAAGGAACTAACGACAAAATAGACACTGAAATAACTTTCTGTTGTGAAAAATTTCTTTTGTAACTGACTCAGGTGGCGTTGTCTCAATACTCCCAGATGGCACACATCAATAATAGCTCTTAATTATCACTCACTATTGCAAGTAAATTGGAATTTGCATTATCTGTCTTCACACGAATCCCTGCTTATTCTGATACTGAATACCTGTTATCACAGAGAAAATGAGGAAACAATCGAGAACTTAATGGCCCTATACATTACAGATAATCCTGCAGTTTTATATGTCTGAATATAACAGAAGTAAAGAACATACATCACAGTAAAACCAAGAATGGAGACTCCTTTCTATTGGTAACAATGGCAACTTAATCAGGGGGCATTATTTATTATAAATTCATTTAATATTTGTTAGAAGCCCCAAATATAATTATGCACCTTCTCATAAAATATTACATTACCATAGCCCATTCTTTGCCATGGATAAAATTATGCAACACATTAACAGAATCTGTCATCACCATGCTCTGTACACGTCATAGTGCTACTTATAAATATGACAAGAAACAGTTTTCTCCAACGTGACAAAGTTGATAAGAACATACTATGACTGAAATGTTCCCAAACTGTTGTTGTCAGACAAAGAATGGGATTAAATGTTTAGTTAATCTCAATTTTCCCCTAACAAGAAAAAGGATAGCAAATGTTAAGTGACTTTTTTTCCTATCTGTGCAAATTTCTACAGCTATTGCTTTAATATTTAGTTTAAGGTTAAAATTTGAGTCTTCTGTTTGACGGAATGAGTTGCCTGTGAAATCCTGAAGTTGTCTGAGAGTCCTCAGTACAAATTCAGCCATAGATGAAAAAAACGTTTCCACTAATATCAGAAGTAAGTACAAACTTTATGGGGAATCCCACCCCTACCCCATCAAAATCCCCAAAGAAAACGCTTGGTAGAGCACTGGTGCTGTTTCAACCTCCACCTTTACACACAGATTATACTTTATATTATGGAATAGAAAATTTAATTCAGAAAAATCTAGATTGCTACTTTAGCTGATGACTTCCAGTATTTACATCAGCTTCTTAATGGTCACAAAAAATTTCAATATGTCTCTCTTCCAGAAAAAGATACAAATTCATAAAGCTATTTTGTGAAGCCATGTCCAAGAGTAATCAATTCATCCTCACATGTTTTCTCCAACTAATCCCAGTTCTGATGCCTGAAACTAATTTAATACATCTATTTCATAAGAGTAAATACAAACTTGATATAAATATTTAATTGTTCTGTTCATTACTAACTGTTATTCCAGTAATCAAAATAATTACTAACAGGCACAGAAAACTAAATGCTTAAAACTGTCAGACCAATTTTTAGCTTCCTAAAACATGCACTGTTCAAGAATTAATATTTTTTTAGCTACAGTGAACGTAGTCCATATTACATTTATATGTACTTTGTACACATATATACTATACAAATATATTATACATTATACTTATTACACATGTAACTTATCTAGCTTGTGTTTTACACTATCATCCATTAATGCACGCAAGAAAATAAGAGAAAATGAAGAAATGAAGGAATAAAAAAAATCATCTCAGAATTTCTTATCAGTGTAAAGAGCCCATCTTTCAGGTCAAGCACAGAGCTGCACTTCAGGCTAGATGCCTGCAAGTAGAACATATTTATGTATTTATTTGTAATTCTCAATCTTTAAAATGCTCTGAGGTGAAACAATGAACGAAGGCCCTTCACCTACCATAAAATCAGCATCATATATGTGCATTAAAAAGTACGGCCACAAGATGGCTCTCAATACTCAGCATTGAAAACTAAAACTCTGAAATTAAAAAAAACCCCTCAATTAGCTTTGTTTTCTTATAAGTGATGTTTCACTTCACTTATTCTTAGAAACATTTATTTCCACACTATACAAATACTTTGAAGATATCTTAAATTTACTGTGTTCCTCAACATTATGAGCTCTGCTTATATGAAGAATTCTAATGAGACTTCCAGACTCTTATATGTAACAGCATAATTTTCTTGTAGTCACACATTCCTCCAAAAAAACCTGAGTCCTCTTGACAGCTGGAATTCATGTATACCTAACTGGAATAACTTATTTACTGATCTTCATTAAGTTAGTTTTCAACTATTTACCAGTACTAGTTCTGTTTCATAATGAAAACTGCATGAAAGCTCTACACAGAACATGAATTTGCATGTGGATAGCATCTTATACATCTTGCTTTTCTCCAATATGCTCTAGCTATATTCTTTATGTTCTTAATTACAATTTTATTTTTCTTTTTACAGGTTTAATAGTTGTGGGTTTTGTTGGCAACCTTCCCCCTGTTTCTGTAGTCACTTTCATTTCATAAATATCTGTTTTCATTTACTGTTTATTTTTCCCACAAGTGTGCAGATCTCAAACTTAAAGAAACCGGACCATGAGGAAAAATGCTAAGTAGGACTATGATTGTCAGACCAGTAAAGAATTAATTGCTACTTGATTCTGAACCAATGAAGTGTAGACCTGTGCAGTTCTCTGAAAGGACAGAAGTCCTCTGGTTTCACATCATCTTGGATATATTCCTTACACAGGGGATCTTGGTGGTCACTTCAAGGAATATGCTCCCTCACAGGAACAAAAATCTAAGAGAATACCTGAAAATAACTATTACAGCTGTTTTGAAATTACATGTCCATGGAACAAGAAACCAGATGGGTTTTCAATCACTGGGACAAATTCAGAGTTTCTTATTGTTTTTGGTTCCAAAAGCTTGCATAAAATATACACTTGTAAAAAGTTAAACACTGTGCTGTATTTTCTCTATGAAATTTGAAATTTGTGCTGTATTAAGTTGTGCCCTGGAGGCTTACTCCAAAGCCAACAGTCTCTTTCCCATTAGCTTCAATATATTTTCCAATGAGATCCTTCAACTGCAAACCAACTAGGACTCTCTTCAATTATTCAGCAATACTACAGTTTAAATGAAAACATGGCAATATGACATTAGGATTTTTCAGATTTCTGACTGTTGCCCTTGATAAACTTATGTAGCATAACACTTGGAAAAAGTGACCTGTTACAATCAAAGACTTTGCCATATAATTCTACATTTGATTACAAAGTTCAGGTATATCAAAGGCAGAGGCACCCTCACAGACAGAAAATGTGCAGCATTTTTCACCCTTGATGCAGCAGCCTTTGATTCCCAAGCTAACTGCTTTTATTATTATTACAAAGAGCCTAGAAAGGCTTTTGCAGAGCTTTTGAGACTTTAAATTCCAGATATTAACGGTTTGCCATCCACTACCAGGTTTTTAGCATTTTGCCAGCATTTCTCAATATTTTAGAACTTCCAAATTTATAAGTCACGGTTGAACTAACTTCCTACAGCTTTTGTATATCTTAAAAAAATAAGAGACAGAGAGGAATCCCCAGCACACTAACTACTAAACTAAGTCAGTTTTGCACATGGCAAATTCAAATTTCATCTCACAGCGTTAATACTCATAATCAAAATGCATCATACAGCTTCACCTATAGAAAATGACAGATCCCCATAGCAGTTAGCAGAAATAAAAACGTCTTCTTCAAAAATGCGGCTCAAGGTCCATCTATTCAAATAGATAACATATTTTTAGAAAAGCTTTTACAAGTCCTTGTTTGGAAAAAAACCCAAAAAACTTCAATTCAAAAGAAAAATATATGAGAAACCTTGAAGCTTTTCACAGTTGATGCATAAGATTTCCAAAGTGGAGGTTGATTTTGCCAACAAAAACTGAGTGGCAGTCAGTTGTCTCTCACAGAACGAAGATGCTGCTAACTCATTTGGTCACAAGTACTTTGTTGATGCGTAGGGCAGGCTATCTCAGGTCTTGCTGAGTTCAGGCAAGCAGCAGCTGTTCACATAACATTTTTTCCCAGGTAACTACTGCTACGTTGCAGTTATACAAGACCCCTATTTATTTTTCTTATCTGAAGATAAGATATTAGGAAAACTAACTTAATACAAATGTTTTTACTTATCTATACCTACACAAACTTCATTTTGGTCTTAGTCCTCTTGTATCTATTGGGGAACACAGACAAGTGCCGAATTATTTATAGAACCTTTGCTTAAGCTTCATCAATATCTTCCAGTATTTAGGGACAATGCCGGCCTATGTTCAGATCTGCCTCAGCAATTTGCTTTTTCACAATTTCTGCCTTCTGTCACTGAAAAGATTAATCAGAGAAGTTGTGCAGAAACTTTTGCAATCATGTATGTAGTTTTCTTACAGATGTAAACCAACACAATAAAGCAGAGCTTGCATACAGAGAAATACTTTCAGTAAAGCTTCAAATACATTTCACTGGACATTTTTCAATGTCTGGGCATACACAAAAGATATATCAGCATTTTGATTTCTATCGCAAGGGGCACAAAACGTAAATATGAGAGACTTGCTCGTTAGGTACTGGGCAGGACGGAGGTATTGGGCATCCTGACTGCACAAGCACTGTCAGAAACACGACAAGCCTGCTATATGCTGACGCCACTCTTTATTAAAGAGGTAACAAAGCACCATATATTTTAATAGAACTAAAATAGACCAATGGCTGATGAACTAGTTGTTGACATCAATATAGATAAAGCAAGATACCACATTGCTTATAATCATGTACTAGTTTTAATATATAATATATATAATGCATAATCTATAAATGTAATCCCAGTTTAAGTCCCACTACTTTTGACTTCAAGAAAATGAAATATTCAAGATCTTTGCTAAGATCTCCTAACTAGTATTGATTTTCAAAAGAAAAAANTGCACATGGCAAATTCAAATTTCATCTCACAGCGTTAATACTCATAATCAAAATGCATCATACAGCTTCACCTATAGAAAATGACAGATCCCCATAGCAGTTAGCAGAAATAAAAACGTCTTCTTCAAAAATGCGGCTCAAGGTCCATCTATTCAAATAGATAACATATTTTTAGAAAAGCTTTTACAAGTCCTTGTTTGGAAAAAAACCCAAAAAACTTCAATTCAAAAGAAAAATATATGAGAAACCTTGAAGCTTTTCACAGTTGATGCATAAGATTTCCAAAGTGGAGGTTGATTTTGCCAACAAAAACTGAGTGGCAGTCAGTTGTCTCTCACAGAACGAAGATGCTGCTAACTCATTTGGTCACAAGTACTTTGTTGATGCGTAGGGCAGGCTATCTCAGGTCTTGCTGAGTTCAGGCAAGCAGCAGCTGTTCACATAACATTTTTTCCCAGGTAACTACTGCTACGTTGCAGTTATACAAGACCCCTATTTATTTTTCTTATCTGAAGATAAGATATTAGGAAAACTAACTTAATACAAATGTTTTTACTTATCTATACCTACACAAACTTCATTTTGGTCTTAGTCCTCTTGTATCTATTGGGGAACACAGACAAGTGCCGAATTATTTATAGAACCTTTGCTTAAGCTTCATCAATATCTTCCAGTATTTAGGGACAATGCCGGCCTATGTTCAGATCTGCCTCAGCAATTTGCTTTTTCACAATTTCTGCCTTCTGTCACTGAAAAGATTAATCAGAGAAGTTGTGCAGAAACTTTTGCAATCATGTATGTAGTTTTCTTACAGATGTAAACCAACACAATAAAGCAGAGCTTGCATACAGAGAAATACTTTCAGTAAAGCTTCAAATACATTTCACTGGACATTTTTCAATGTCTGGGCATACACAAAAGATATATCAGCATTTTGATTTCTATCGCAAGGGGCACAAAACGTAAATATGAGAGACTTGCTCGTTAGGTACTGGGCAGGACGGAGGTATTGGGCATCCTGACTGCACAAGCACTGTCAGAAACACGACAAGCCTGCTATATGCTGACGCCACTCTTTATTAAAGAGGTAACAAAGCACCATATATTTTAATAGAACTAAAATAGACCAATGGCTGATGAACTAGTTGTTGACATCAATATAGATAAAGCAAGATACCACATTGCTTATAATCATGTACTAGTTTTAATATATAATATATATAATGCATAATCTATAAATGTAATCCCAGTTTAAGTCCCACTACTTTTGACTTCAAGAAAATGAAATATTCAAGATCTTTGCTAAGATCTCCTAACTAGTATTGATTTTCAAAAGAAAAAAATATTCTTCTGCAAAGACAGGATGATGTTGAAAATTTTTCTTTGTCTAATTAGAACTGTTTTAAATGTGAACTACAAGAAATACAAATTCTAAGTAAAAAACTTTCAAATCTGAAGGTCTTGTGTGAATTTTTTGGAAAAGTTTTCAGGCCATATGCACATCATCTGTAAATATGTCAAAATAGGATCTGTCCTCCTTGTCTATTGTTTTTCTTATTTTCTTTACAGGTTAGGCATGGTTTTACCCAACAAAAGTCTGAAGCTGAATATAACCACTGCCTGAAATACATTCCAGTGTATCACAAAAGCCATACATCACAAGCCATATACTTCTGAATCTGCCTCCTGTTTTTTTAGCAATTTTATTTTCATTCCATAATAAAGAGTAAGCTCCATTTTTGTTACCTACCAGTTTTCATTATAGTTCATGCACAGTTTGTGTATGCTCTAGCCTTGTCAAAAACATGATGCTGTTAGACTAGTTACCACTAGCATAATACATACATTTTAGTTCTAGTTCTGTCTCTTGGTCAAATGAGCCCAAAATTACTAACATGGAACATGTACAAAGATGTATGCAAATACACATTTATGTGATACTCATTCAAACTCTCAGTAGTGGGACAAAAAGAACATTTTGTTAGCTTTTTATGTTTTTTTTGGAAATCTTCTGTAATCAGTCTCTGGTGTTTTTGAGGTAAAAATCTGCAAGCAGAAAAAGAGGTTTCTGAAAAACTAGGTTGTTCAAAAGAGATCTGGCAAATTTAGGCAAAACTATAATTTTACTGTGATAAAGGTGATAGACAACAGTATGTGTACATCCTAAAGCACAGCTGTTTGTGGTTTTATACAATACAATGCTTTTCTCAAAGAAAATTATTTGTAACAAGCAGGGATTCTTCTGAATCTTGCTCGACTTTAAAAATTTCAGTTCAAAGGAGCTCAAGACGAATTCAAAACAACCAGAAGATAAAACTAAATGTTGTAGATATCAAAGCTTCCTTATCTTCTGGCCTCCTACTATGAAGAAATGTTGATAGCATATGCTAAAAACCAGAGACTGACTATAGATGTAATACAGCTTAAACCAGAAAAAGAAATATACAGCAATAAATATTTGGCAGTTCTCTGGAAAAAATTCTGCACAACTTTCCAAAAGTATGCTAAACTACTTTAAACCTATTTCATTTTCTCCAAAGCACCTCCTGCTCTCAGTATGTGGTATTAACAGACTGTGGATCAAATTCAGTTTACTCACTCTAAATGGTTGCTTACAATAGCTCTTTTAAAAAAATTCTTAAAAGCGTGCACGCGTTTTACTCATTATTTCACAATTCATTTTAACTAGAAGTAATTTCAGGCTTCAGTGCAAAAATGCCTCTGTCCAGTTCTGAGCTACTCTACATATTGTTCAAATAAACTAAACAAATATTTAGAAAACCCAACCACATAAATTTCATATTGGGGGGAGCTGGAAGTGGAAAGTGGTTGACAATTGAAACAGTGAGCATATATAGCTAAACAATTCCATCAAACCATAATAAAACTGAACTGTATTTTGAAATCTTTCTTATTTTGGGAAAAAAAATGAAATTAATATGAAGTGAAATTTAATATTTTTCTTCATGTGTTAAGAAAATCATGTTTTCTAAACAAAAAAGTGAATCAAGCATCTAAATGTACCTTAGGGGGAAAAAAACCCCTAATGTTTACCACCATCTGGCTTCAACAAGAGGAACTCTATCAATACGTAAGTGAACAGAATATTTCATGCAACAGGTGAATTTATTTATTGCACTTATTCTACTCATGTTTTTAAAGAGACAGTGTGAGACAGTTTCTCATAATGCAGTGATGTTTTCTATAAAATTGGGTGTTTATGAACATGTATTTTTCAATTATGATACATCAATAAGCTCAATTTTGAAAAATTCAGTCTAGAGATACCCCATACATTTATTGTTTTACAATATAAATAAATTCACATGAATCCTTGTGGTCAGTTAACAGTGATATTCTGAAGAAAAAACACCAAGGAATCCTAAAAAAAAGCACACCGATTTATTCTGCAGGATAACTGTGAACTACAGGTTTTGTTATGAATCTTATTTCAGGAAAGGCAACTACAAAGGGTGTTCTGTGATGGCCTGCATGTTTAAATCAATGACCAAATACTTAAAAAAACCCCACATTACCTAATTCATTTACAACTCCAACAAACAGTACATTGAGACTTTTGCAATGATCCTCTATAAGTGAACTGTGATGCTAGAGAAAAAAAACCTGAAATTTAATACAATCCACTAGACCTCAGAAAATTTGCTCTGTTTAGTTCCTGTAAAAGAAATCAAATATAGTTTCTAACAAATATCACTGAACAGTATGAAGTCTGCTTGAGAATAATTAATACAATTAATGAAATAATACAAAGTACAACTGATCATCGACAAGAAGCATTCACTGTTAGTGCACAATGCATAATAACCACAAATTCTTTTAACTTTTGAATCATTACTCTTCATTACTAATAACTACTGTAGCTACACTATTTCCTGACAAATGAATTCCTAAGTAGATAGGAACTCTTTAAATATGATTTTCTAGTCAGCATATGGTTTCCATACTGAGCTACTAAAATTGCATGTGACCAAAACCATTTGCTAGTATGGCTTGGTGCATCTTATAAAGAAAAGGTGCCTGAAAAATATGATTATTGTCTACAGTCTCAGTGTGAACATATTGCACAAGATTATGCATTGCAGCCAAGAACTAACTGGCACATCTTGGAAAACGAATGCAAGACCTAGGGGTCATTAGTAAATTAAGCATTTCTTTTTAAAATTTCTTGCTTGGAACAATCCCTGGGGATTGAAAGCAGCTGAAAAGAGCTGAGCCAACCACGCTCTTTGAGGGAGGGCTGAAGAGGGGCAAGGGTATAGAGTGCCTATGCCGACTTTAATATTATCTTGTAATTTTCTCTTGCTGGAGAGTTCACAAGTGACTAGATATTGCCAGCCTTTGAACCTGTTAAATGACAGGGAGCTTTATCCTCTCAAGAATTCGTATCTATTTTTAATATATACCTGAACTTCATCACCCACGGTGAAAGCAAGCACTGGCTGTGTTGCCAAAGTGGAAAGAGTGTTGTCCTGTTTCCCAAACTTGTGAATATGAAAACAATCATACTGGTTTGATTTGGTTTTTGGCCTTCCCTTCCAAACGCCTTTGAAGTTTTCTTTTGAAGTGTGTTTCCTTACTATTATCTTAGCTATCTGATATCCAAATATACTTCATTTAACAATGAGATTTCAAGTTGAATTCATCCTACCCAGGGAAGCTATCAATAAATAATTACCACGAAAAGACACAGTAAACTTTTTCACCTGGATTACATGTTAAAACATTCTAGCAGCCAACTGAAGATTTTCACAGTCAAAGGAAAAAAGAATGTTGCATACATTTTTGCTCTGTCAGTGCCTCAGAATGAGGTTAAAACTTCAGGAAAGACAAGGAGATCACAATTTCTCATGTGAGAAATAGTTAAGAATGCATAGAAGAATGGTTAAAGACATTATACTTTTTATACACTCACTTATTTCTATTGAAATAAATTAGTATTACAGTAATATCAATTTAAAAGGAAAAAAATACACATATGATGCTACTAACTGTGCAAACTTCTGTGACTGCAGAATCAACCAAGTAACTTGTTAGAGCTATTCATTACAGTAATGTCATAGCCTGACATCAAAGAACCTCTGTTGACCTAATATTGTTCCCATATCTCAGAGAGAAAGAAATTTCAGTGTATTTTAATCAAAGACAAAAAGCCCCTCATATTTAAATTAAATTAACAATTTAAACCATTCTTTTAAACAATACAACTTTGAATTTCAGTTTCTATATTTACAAGCACAAATAAAGAAGACATTTTAAAAAAATGTATTTACCTTAAGATCTGAACTGACTGAATGCAAATACTGCACCACCTTGCAGGAGGCTGCGATAAGACTTTATTTAAGAAGCTTAATCATATTATAAATATGACAACGGTTTCGAATGATCTTACTAAACACATTTAGTATTAATAGGAAATTTTGTCAACAATGAAAGGGGATGCTATAGGCAATGCATTATCCTACAGTTTATCAGAGCATTTCCATGGAGGATTAGTAAGGAAAGGTGTTAAATCTTACATTTACAGTGATGAAATCCATTATCAATTTTAACCTGAATAACTCAGAAATTGATGAAAAGTTGTGTACAAAAGCATAAAACATATTTTTGTAGTTTCTTGTACAAAAACATCAGCACCCTGTCAGTTGTATTTGCAACCTCAGAGTTTGTGGGTTTGCTAACCCACTTTGCTTCTAGGAGTCCCATTACTAACACAGCACAGCTTCTGGAAGCAGAATAAATATTCATGAAGACACTTTCCAGTGATAAACAGGATAAAACTAAGCATTGTTGCATATCAAGTTGAAGCTCATGATAGATAAAACAGAATATATGATCAAGACCATAGATTAGGGAAAAAAGTCCATTTTATTTTTCACAGGATAGCAGAAGACTGGTACTTGTTCTCTCAGTGCTGTAACTATCAGAGCTTAAGAGAGAAGCCAACAAATCTGAAATCCTTGAATCAGAGACTGATTTTCAGAAAGACAGTTGATAACAGAATTTAATCTATACCATATTTTTTATACTTTATGATTCATAATTTAAACACTAGAAAATTCCAGTAGGGTGTATACAGTATAGAGGAGTACATAGAACTACAAATAGAAAGTAGAACTACAAATCTAAAGCTGTGCAAATATAGTTTCTAGAGTGACACAAAAAGTTAGCTACCACAATAACAGAAATATACATCAAACTTCAAATGTTTTTCCTTTTTAAAGGTCAGGAAAAGCAAAAGCAAAAAGAAATTGTTTACTGTTTCTGTCAGCTTTTTATTTCCATTTACAATAGTTAGTGCTTCAGTTACCTACAACATATAGGAATGCTACTGAAAAACCTGAAGGCAACATTTTTCTATTGTTCACAATATATTTCCCTGTAAATAGGCCTCTCCAAAACCTAAATGTCCATCTAAATTCCTCTTAATACTAAATTCCACAGCTCTGGAGTCATTAAAATAGTAGGATCACTCTACACAGAATACATTTTTTTTTAACCTGTCAATTGCTAGGACCATATAATCTCATGAATTTTGTCTCTGACCTCTAAGCAGGACTACTGAATAAAATATCCCATGAAAAAAATATAAAAAGCTTAATTCCATTCTCCAAGAGATAATTAGCAAATATTTTTCAAAAGTAAAAAAAAATAGTAATTATAAAACAAATAGGGAACTTAATATATGGTTGACATTTAATACAGGCTAATGTATTTGAACACATTTCCACATTTTAAAGTTTTTTTAATGGCATATCAAATATTAGATATGCTATTAGTAAAACAAAAATAAAATGAGGATTTGCTCTGAAATAATTAAATGTCAAACAAATGATTACACATCAAATATTTGATGAATGCTCTCTAAAAAATAATTTCTAATAATTTAAAAACATTTGACAGATAATTAAGAGGATTAGTAAAACTGCTTTCAAATTTTAAAGGCCAGCAAAGAATACAATGCCCTTAACTATTCTATTTCTCAGTTCTTCCTGTGTGTTCAAGTAGCCTTCACGTACACTTGCTGTGTCTAGACTAGAACACGCATGATTTGGGCACTACTTCTTCATCCATTAGAGGGAACACTGTATACAGAACACAAAATAAGGACTGTATTACATTATCAAGATTATTCTCTGCCAGGTATTGCTAAATTTCATGTCAAATGAAATGGCAAGACTGAACGGCCTGCACTCTGATATTTTGGGAACTGTGCCAATAAGCATCGCTTTATACAAGATAGCTCTTGTCAGACAAACATGATATTATCATTATGCAGCTTAAATTAATCACTCTGCATCACACAGCATTGATATAATACAGTTAGACTTCTGTCAGAAGTTTCATTTATGTGGTATGGCACTGGGAATTTAGTACTATATAAAATGAGTTTCACTTATTAAGGAGATTAAAATTAGGCAATGATGATCAAAGAAATTAATTGTATATAGAAATTTTGACTTGACAGAATGTCTAAGAGGTTCTTCAGAGATCCAGTGTGACCCATGGATATTTCATATTTTTACTGATGACCAAAAATTTAAAATGTGACCATGCTGATTAAAGGTACAGTTTGTAAATCAGAAGCACTCTGAAGGAACGGTAAATGTTTGAAAGGACAGGTCAGTTCCACAGTCCCATTTGGCTCCTCTAAAGGTTGAGCTTTGAGATATCTGGGAACAAAGAACCTAGGCCATGTTTTGAGAATGGATTTTAAAAAGAACCCTGAAAAGCTCTTACAAGTAATGTGTTTTGTCATGTTAATACTCAATTTATTGCATAAGATGTGTCTGATTTATAGTATAGAGCATAAGAAGTGCTTTACCAGGTCTGAACGGAAGTCTGTCTAGAGCAGTAGTCTCTCTGAACAGCAAATGCCTAAGGAAGAATATATATCAATGCTCTTCCCAGTATATTCTCCTGGCCACCAGAAATTTGCCATTAAGAGACTTAACTGACTAGCTCGATCTACCTCTCACAACAATTTACTATTATTTAAATGAGAAAGAACTTTCACAGTGAAAAAAACTTAAATTAGTGAAGAGCTGAGATCCTAGGTCTAGAGCAGTAAGCATGTAAATTCAGACATGAAGAATGACAGACAACAAGGCTCCATACATTTCAGAAATTGTTACTAGAGCTCAAACTGAAATTCAGGCCTTGCTCAGTTCTCCACATCACATTACAAACATTTCACGACAGCTGGTCCTTCTTGTCCACAAAACCTATAAATCCATTATGGTGTCTCTGCAGTGTTTCCACATCTCTGACTCGTTCTGTTCAGAACCACATTTGGCTGCAATAACAATGTTTTGTTTTTTCTTTTTCTGACAGTTCTAATAGTAGAAAACTGAACAGTTATAATTCCTGGTGACAGTCACTTACTTTTATATATGTAGCCTCTGTCTGTACACCTGTGTGGTACTGAAGTTCTTACCTAGCCAGTAAATCTCTCCAGCACTAGAATTACCAGTGGAGGAGAAAATTTCTACACTTCTAGGTTACCTGAATGTAGATGTGTATTGCATGTGCTTCATAGAGCTATTCAACCTTAAGTGTTTAATTACAGGATGGGTTTATTGGAGAGGGAGCAAAAAATTAAGGGATTAAAAAAATCTCTTTATATCCAGCTTGACTTTACTGTGCCTTATGTCTTTGTCTGTTACACTTTTAAATTTTTAGAATTTTAGTGCAGAAAGTTCCTATGACAAAACACGTGATTATAAAATCCTTTGGTAAGATGAACGTACATTACTGCTGTTACTATAGTCACTTCTGTTAGAAATACTTACTGCTAAGAAAGAAAAAGAAAATTTAGACCTAACAGTAATAGTTTTAACAACAAACCCCCATATGCTCTAATCACTGAAATCTTTGGTGTACTCATAAGTCTTAATGTAAGCTTTAATTGCTCAGCAAAATGTTGCTAGCATATTACTTGTTCTATTATTGATGATGGTTTATGCAGAATTGCTGCCTTCACAGAATATAGATGTTATTTGATTAGTATCCTTATTGGGATAACTGCATGTAAATAAGAATATGCCTCCAAGATATATGCTGTGACATAATCACTTCAATACATGCTGTGAATTTTTACTTTTTACTTTAAACAGTAAAAAAACATGCTTAAAGTTTTCTATGAACAGAGAACAAGTATTAGATTTCCTTTGTATCTTAACACTTAAAAGCTACATACTTTTTGGCAGTTAACAGAGACAGAACCAATGAAATATCTAGTTTTTATGGCAAGTAAAATTAAAATAATTTAACTCTGTCTGTTGAATGCATCCTCAATGAGGACAAATGGATGTAGGGAAAAGTTATGGATGACGTTTTGCCACAGAATTCTGTATGACTAGGCCTTCACTCCATTTTTATTCCACTTAATTACCTGTGTTAATGAAGAAGGCCTCAAGTACACTGGTGTGGCGGGTTGGCCCTTGGCTGGGGGCCAAACCACACACACCCGCTCACACAGTCCCTGCCCCCACCCAATATCAGGGGAGAGAATTAAAAAGGTAAATGGCAAAGAGGACTCGTGGGTTGAGATAAAGACAATTTAATAACTAAACTACAATAATATTGGAAATAATACTATATACAAATATGCAATGTAATACACAGTGATTCTGCCCCTCCCCACCTGA
>VZTO01006946.1:0-17199 GCA_013400615.1 Syrrhaptes paradoxus
GGATGGGCACGTAGGTACCTCAACTTGGCGATGGCATCCATGGCTTTGTCCCGCACTCCTGTGAGCAGCTCGTCCCTGGGTTCCTCGTCCAGCAGCAGCTGCAGAGCACAACCAGGATGGGACCTGGCAGCTGCCAGCACCCAGTGCCACCAGACCCCCACCCGCCCAAGCACTGTCCTCACCGCGTGACAATGTTGGGGGGCCTTGCCCCCTTCCCCAGAGCCACCAGCTGTGCCCTCACCTTGATATTCTCTGCCAGCTCGTATCTCTGGCAGAAGACATCCAGGCCCTGTGACAAGCCTTGGTTCCTGGCAGTATCGCACAGGGTGCAGATGCTGCCAAGAAACTTCATCTTCTGGTTCTCCTCCTGGCAATCAGGGGACAGAGAGGAACAGGGAGCGTGAGAGGGGGGACACACGGCCAGCAGGACTGAAGCACTGGGAACGCTGTGCTGCGTGGGAGACCTGGGAGCAGCAGCTGTGCCCAGCCAGCACAGCTCCAGCAGCCCGGCAGCAGCAGCCACGTTCGAAATGGCCACGCTTACCTGTTCCGGGTGGCTCACAAAGGCCACGATGGTGTCCACGGTTTCCCTTAGCACTTTGTACACGGGTAACCAGCTCTCATCTAAGAAAGGAGGGGAGCAGGGAGGGCTGTAGAGAGGGTCTGGTGGCAGGAGAGCAGAGGAAGGACACCTGCCCTCCGTGCAGCCCCGTGCCTGCTCCCCTGGTGCATTCTTCCCATGCGTGTGCCAGGGCTGGAGGGTGCCCGGCGGATGGGCTGTGACGCTGGAGCACGGCACAGCGGGTAAAGCCGCCAGAGCACGGGGCCGAGGAAGCTGCTTGCAGGTGGGCAGGTAAGGTCCCTGTCCCACAGCACTGCCGCCTCCTGCCAGCCCAGCCGCCCCTCACGGCCCGTGCCCCGGGGCAGGATCGGGGTTCCCCTGCTCTCACCCTCCTCTGGAGAGGCTGTGCTGGGCCAGCTCCCAGCCCCCAGCAGCCCCCAGCAGCCCTGCCATCCAGGCAGCATCCTGCCCCCCACCCACGGGACCCCCGCTGCCAGCATGCCGGGGAAACGTGATCCTGGCGTCGCGCAGGGTGTGCTCGCTGGCCACAGCCCTGCCCACACCAACAGGGCCCCGCACTCACCGATCTGCAGTGGCTGGACCACCGACACCTCCTCAGGCTTCAGTGGAGATCTGATCTCCTGGGAAGCCTCGTTCTCCTCCCAGGCCACTCTGGGGCAGCTGGGGGGTCTCTCTGCCATCCTGTGGGATCTAGGACAGGGGCAGGGGTAGAGAAGGGGAAGGTTCGTCCAAACCCCACAGGGCTGACGGGAGCGGTGAAGAAGGACGCAGGCTGCGCTCTGTGCTGCTGCCCTGTCCTCTCGCTGTCCTGCCGGACACTGTGGGCTGGGGGCCGCAGCCACACTGACCACATGCGGTGCAGTGGGGTGTCACCAATGATGTCACAAAGCACCCCACTGTGAGCCACTGCCAGGGTCCCCCTCGCACTCATGTCCCCTCAGGGCCTCCCTGGTGCTCGCCGGAGTGTCCCAGAGCCCCATGTTCACCTGGCTGGCCGATCGGAACAGCAGCCAAGCTGCTTGGAGCATTTTGCCTCGTCACATTTTCACTTGGAACATTTTGCCTCGCAGAGTCCGCAAACAGGGTTTGTGGGACCCTTTATCTTGTCAAAACCAGCTCACGCACAACTCGAGCTGGAAATGTGGATTTCCGGAGCAGGTTCAGGGCTGGCTTTTTGTGTTTCTTTTGGGGGTTTTTTTAATGACTGCACAGCACAAGTGAAAAATCACACACCTGTGTTTAAAGGAGAACTGTAAACTGCAGAGTAAAGCTGTCTAGTCCGTGTCATTACACTTCTCTCCTGGTTACACTGGTCACTTTTTACATTTCAGTTAAGAGCTGTATGTTAAAAGCACTAAATTCTGACAGGGAAACTGCAAAACGTCATCTGTAAGCCTTTGAAAAGAACAGTACATTGAAGGAAAACTGTTCCTATAAACTGCACATGGCCTGTTCCTGCTGTCAAAGGTTTTAACGCTTCTTTGTCTTCACTTTCTCTGATGGCAGAGCTACTGTACCTCAGCAGAACCTCAAACGGGTCAGCACTGTTTTTAAACAAAAACGTGAGGATTTTGAATACAGACTCATCCAATTTAAAGGTGTATGTTAAGTCTGTAATAATAGTTTTCTTTATGTTATTGACTGTTTTTTCCTCTTCAGTATGTTAGAGGGGCTGTTGACTTTCCTATTTTATAGCTTAAAAGAAGTCCTATTAGCAGCAAGTTACCTTCAAACAAAGAGGTTAAATTCAAATGAAAAAGTTGCATTTATAATGAAAACTGCGCATATACTATGAAATATTCAAAATTCTTTATTTCAAGCCTGTATAATATTTTTTACAGGCATGCAGTTCTTCCTCTGCACTTGCACATGATCTAAGTTGGCACTCCCAACCACCAAAAAAGTTTTATTATTATTACAGTACAGGCACAAAGTAGCCAAACAGCTTTACTTCCATTAAGCAAAGCTGTGATTGTGTTCTAACAGCATTTATTACCAGTGCATAGATTGTTCTCTGCTCCTAAGAGCAAACAAGAAAGGGAAATCTCCCCTAACTGAAGAACACAGGTGGCAGCTCTTCTACTAAAGCAGTCAGTTCACCAGTGGAAGAACAACAGGTACCTGGATACATTGGGCAACTTCCTTCACTGCTGTCAGTTGCGCTCATTCACATGGGCTTGCTCAGAACTGAATTAAACATCCTTGCAGGTCTCCATTACTGCTTTCATTAATATAATCACTATCAGAATTCCATGTTTGAAGAATCAATAGGAATTTTTACTTTTCAAAAAGTAAAACAACAAAAAACCCAGAAGACTGTCAGTATCGCAGTTCCTTCACCTAACACCCTGCTTCATAACCACCATTTAAAATCTTTCCTTTCTAGAAGCATCAATTCCCTTCCGTCAAGAAGGCAGCACCAGAGAGGCTTTGTATCACTTAACCATAAATTAGCACAACTCATGTATTTACTGCATTTCAAACCATAAATTAGCACAACTCATGTATTTACTGCATTTCAAACTTCAAACTTCCAGTTACAGTGGTAAAGTTAACAAGTAGCATACGGAATGAGTACGAGGTACTTGTATGTACCAAAGGCAAGTTAGTCACAAAAAACTTCTACAAATACATTACAAACAAAACTAGCAGCAAACACTGCTATCATTACACAGTGCTCTCTCATGGAACGACTGATGGGACGGCCAGCTAGAAAACAAGCTGATAACGACAGTGTTACAAAAACAGCAAAACAAATATTTGAGCACAGTAACTGTACGAATCAGTGTCGGGAAGAGGCAAGTAAGCATGATTCAGTTAACACAAATTCTACACATACAGAAATGCCTCCAAACCACAAAATGTGTAGATTCAGTTTTCTACTAATAATCAAGACTTCAGTCCATGCAACTGACTCTGGCAAGCATGTCTGAAGAGGCAACGGAACATAATTCCATAGATTTTTCTCTAGAGCATGCAGCCCCATACAATTGGTACCAATGCCAGTCTTCGCTTACATGACACTTTGTAGCAGCAAGGTGTACTGCAGCTCAGAATGGAGAGAAATGGCAGAAATGCTTATACTATGCTTTCATCAGAGGTAAGTTTCAAAATACGCACGAGTACAGTTTGATTGTAGGCACATCTTTGGTTACATTCTCAATATAGTCTGCTTTACAAAAAAATAAATAAAACAGTCAAGGCTTGGTGAAAATCCAGGCAAAGATAAAACTTCTTTTTTTTCAGAAACCAAGACAGTAGAAGCCCCTTTAAATTGATGTTTCATTACATCCATAAACGATAAAATCCTAGTGCTACAGTAAGGCATGTAAATACTGAACCTGAAAGAAAAAAAATGGGGAGGAAAATGGAGACAAATAAACCATTAGCTCTCAGAACATTTCTTCAGAAAGCTATGTACACATCTTACTACAATACTGAAAGTATAACCACGACCCCTTCCCCATGCAAGAAAATACGGTTTTTAATTTACAACACAATTTCAAGGTGGAGGGGCACAAAAATGACAAGTAAGAAGAGAATGCAGGAAAACTGGGCTGGAAAACTATCAAAAGGCTGGAAGAAATCCCACGTGGCTCAACCATTCCAAAAGAGATCGATATGGCAAGTTACAGTTGAGAAGTAAGGAAATGAATGACTTATTAAATCACAGTCACGTATTCAGCAAGCAAATAAATGAAAGCTTATAAGTTTGTGATTTAACAACGCTTATCAGTTTGTAATTTTTAAAAATTTCTATTTAAATGAAAACAACTTTTGGTTTCTAGGTATACACACAAAAAAGTCTTGCCATTGTTTGCAACAGGAGCCCTTCAAACACAACATATTGTTTTTAATTGTTTTTTTTCCTCCATGCAGAGTTCAACATGTTTTTGAGTAAGGATGGTGGAGAAAAGAATTTCCTCTCATTTTTATAAATTGCCTTTTCCAGTAATAGTTTTCTGCAAAGAATATGCCTGAAGTACAGTACTATGAATACACACGTGATTGTACTTGTGTGACAAAATCTATTGTGAAAAAATAATCAGAAAATCTAAATCAGAAGACTAATTTTCTACTGCAAACCTGCTCATTTAATAGCAACTGCACACTTGGTAGAAAAATGTCAAAATATTGACGTTACCTAGGGCAATAATGTAGGCACACACACATATACAGTATTTTTCTAATGCACATGGCTGAAAAATGAAAGTTTAAAGAATATGTGGTGCTCAACAGTCAGAAAAGCTGAAATGTTCCATTTTACATACAGATGTCCATCAGACAGACAAAGAAATCCTAGAAATGCATGCAGTAGGATGCTTTTTATAAATTAAGTCAAGAATCAAAGAATTTTTTGGCCCTGGTTAACAGGCAGTCTTTTAGATTTTGCATATACCTTTTTATTACACTATGAAGCAGGGGAAAAAAATCTCATACAGCCACAGCCCATGCAAAATAACGCTGCGAATCACAGAAAACTGCCTGAGGTAAGTACACAAGGCTGCTAATCTTGACTGAGACTATTTCAAGTATTTTTTTTTCTTTAATCGAGGCCTTTATAAATACAGTCAATCGAGAGTTTGACAAACATTTAATAACATTTAATAGTTTCACCAGAGACACCAATCACATTCCTTACCTGCTAAGTACTTAATGTTATCAAGTTTGTGCGATTCGAGCATTGTTTTTAGATCTGCAACTTCTGTGTCTATTTTTCTGTCTGTTTGGGTCAGAGCTCGATCTTGTTGCGCGTGCTAAAAAACAAAGCAACAAAACTATGTAATTTGAACAGTTGCTAGTTTATTTAGAAATGTAACCCATCCCTTTAAGTTGTATTTTTGGTTCCTCCTTAAATGTATGTTAATTTGCATTCCAAGATAACACGTTCCTTCCTAGCTGATTATATCCAAGGAATTCACTAGTTTGGTGAATTTGGGAAAGTTAAACGATGACATGTTCATTAACATGTAATCTAGAAACTGTCAGAACTGGATGCCTTCTTGTCTCAATCTAGCAGCATAAACAGCAATATCAGTGGGCCAAACTACAGACAGAAGTTACAGTCACTGCTCAGTTGTAAGAGCTACTGAGAAGTCTAAGAGCCTGTTGTGACCAAAACATACCAGGGCATAAAGATTTATGGATCATTAGAAAATTTGAGAATTGGCCTCCTGATGTGAAAAAGCATGGCTTTATCTTGTAATGAATTCTACCACAAAAAGCAGCGACAGAAAAATTCAGAAATGTGCTTCTGACAGAAGGCAGGACTTCTGTTAAAAAAACAAAAAGGGACAATTACTCAGAAAAGGCTGAAAGATCAAACTTGTAAACTGAGAGCAGCAGTTGCTGAGTTGCTGATATTTTCAAATCAGCACTACTGAAACACTGTGAATCAGTTAATGATTTACTGCTAGATGTCTTCCTAGGGATAATTCCCTATACCACAGAAAAGAAACAAATGGAAGAGGAATTGCTTCACAAAAAACCTCTAAAATGAAGCCAAATCAGTCTAGCAATGTGTTTCAGTCTCGCTGAACAGGGGGGGAGTGGAGTGGGGTGGAATTAATTTCACCAACTAACATCAAGAGTAAAATTCCATCTACAGAAAATACTACAAACATGAAGTTTCACAACAAAGTGACAACTGAAAAGTTTATATAGTCATGCAGCAGGTCTAATAATATATACGAGAGCCTTTTTATTCTATAGACACTTCAATTATCTGTACAGTTATCTGTACATGAAAATACACAGGGAAATAACAAAGCACAATGACATTTTGTACATTAAAGCACCTAAAGACACGAACACCAGAAAGAATACCAGGTCTATAACAGAAGTACAAAAATATTTGCTGTGTAATGATCAGCTATGAAGCCCTTACCAATTCCACTATTTCTGTCCTCATTTCAAGTAGTTTTCTTTCATTAACAGAGTACTAGAGGGGGAAAAAAAAGAAAAAATATAAACATCTTTGTCATTAAACTTCTTCCCCCACACTTAAAAGCATACTTGTTTCCAAATTCTGTAGAATACAACCTGGACAACATTATTGTCTGACAACACTTGGGAGACAGTACTGTAGGATAATTGCTGTCCTTTGTAAAATGCACAATTTAGACAGGTGTTCATCCACACCTCTGAATTACAAAGTGCAACAAGTCCATCAGACTCTCAACTTCTGCAAAAACTGTATATATTAATAAGCAACTGGAAGACAGGTTGGCAAATTCGCATCTCACCCATCCCAGAATCCTCAATTCCACAGCAATGACCTCATCTGTAGACACTCCCATGTGGAAAGTCGCTTTGTTTTTCCTCCACTCTGGAAGCTTATTCCAGTTTAATATTAAATTCAGATTAATCTAAATAAATGCCTCACCATTGAAAAACTCAACAATCTGGAGCTCTGTTTGGACTTTTGACTGATCTAAAGATGAAGTTAAGAGCCAGCAGGCTGCTACAAATGTGGATAATGACATAACAAAGACAAGTAACAGTCCGTCTACAATTAATGATAACGGTCACTAGATTCCGCAAAATGAAGAGAGGAACAAAAAAAGAAATTCAGACATTATATATAAATATACATTTTTGGAAAGTGGTAAGATGTCAGAATATTTATTAAAAAAAAATCATTAAAATTATGTTTGAGGTAAAATTTCACAAAAGAATTGGACCTATGTTAACAAGCTCATTATCACTATAAGGAGAACCATGCCATTGACATTTAAAATAAACTATTTTATGGATTGAAATAGTTAATCTGCTTTACTTCAAATAGATGTTGTTAGTCAAATACTCAATTTTCTGAATAATTTTTATTCTACAAGCTTCTTTATTGATGTTTGTGTTTGTAAAAGTTTTGCTTTGTGGCTAGAACTCTCTAGGTCAGACCCAAGGATTTTAAACTTCAGACAGTGAAATATATCCTTNAAAAAATAAAATTTAAAAAAAAAAAAAAAAAAAAAAAAAAAAAAAAAAAAAAAAAAAGACAAGGTTAAACTTGCCCCTTGAAATTCAAAAAGGAGATTTCCCCTTAAGTCCACATTTTTTGCAGTGCAGAAAAAATTCAGTTTTGTCAGACGCATCTTGAGATTTTTTAACAGCACGCATAGATGCACTGTGACACACGAACACATGAACGTATGGAGAATTTTGTACCACACTTCCAAGTTTTAAAATCACACCTGTATCACTGCAGCTATAAGTCCCAGCATAAACAGATGTGCATTCAGCAAGGTAAGATTCCAAAATAAATTTGAAGTGGAATGAACTAATTAAAAGATAAAGCACTTAGAGTTTGAAACATTGAAGACTACCCACATCAGTTTGGACAAATTAAGAAATCATCCTTCAGTACTTATTCCAAGCAAAACTGAAGGATAAGAATATTTTACTTAGTGCTTCAAGTTAAATCAATTTAAACTCAGGACATTTCTCTTATGAATAGTAACTTATAAGAATGCATAGTAACCTTCAATTACCCCAAGTTTTATTCTCAGAAAGCTAGATATTTAGTCCTAAATCACATTACAATCCAAGCAAGTATGATGATGTTCTGTCTGCTACAGAAAATATGGGATTACTTCTCTCTCCCTACTCAGCGTATATGCTACAACCTGCTCCCTATTTATCTACATTTTTCCTTTTCTGTTCATGCATGGCAGAGCTGGCAATTAAAGTGGAAGAGTGGGGGAAAAGCAATTTTCACAGAAACTCTGAAATTATAGTTGCACAACAGACTATAAAGTTGGTCAACTTTCTTAAGAAGTGTAAGAAGTTAATCCTGACACTAAAACAATGTAAAAATAGACAGACACACAAACCCAAACATGGCACCTTGTACCATAGCAGTGTAAGGATGAGTAACTTGGATTAATATCATCTCGAAGCTGAATGATACTATAGATTAATATGAAAATGCTCTTTGGGTAAGAACCTCTTACCCGAATTTGGAGATTACTCTGTCTTTATATGTTTCTAGAAGAAAGTAAGCAAAACTTACCAATTCTTTTACTCTGCTCTTCTCTAGGTTTAGATTTAACTTGTTATCTGCACGAACTTTAGTAATTTCATCCTAATGGGAAAAAAAATGACAAATCATCAAGCAAGATTTTCTATTTAATCATAAGCAGAAGAAAAACGGCAAATATATTGTGCCTTTCTTTATATATATCTCTCAGGAATGAAGCTTCTCTCCAATTAATGTATACAGTTTTCAGAAGTATAAGTATTCCTACCCTTCCCCTGGGAAATACTCATGTTCTGTAGTATGAATTGGATCTCAGAATCAAAAACTAACAACTGCTTTTAAAACCAGAACACCGAAAACAGCAGTTAATTGAGAACACATCCTTCTATAAATGCTGGGAATGTTTCATATATCCCATAGCTCTGATTTCTAGAACTCCATGCCACATATAAGTTGGACTTCTGCCATGAAGGAATCTTGATGCTCAAAATCACGGTAAAAGGAATTTCTAACTGTGAATAAAAATCTGTTTCTAAAGACTCCATCTAGGGCTTTTACAAAAAGCTTCAGGCATTTTAGAAACATTTATTATATTTTTAAACATCTAACTTTTTTAAACCACCATAAGTTGTACACTAGCATTTTACTTCATCAGTATCTTTGATTCCTGCTTTTCTCAGCAGGAATTCCAGCCAGCTGACAGCTTGTCATGAGGCAAACTGCTGGTCACGTGAATGTGTGGGAGAAGCAAAAGATAACAGAATCTCTCAGAACATCAGCAATCTTAAAACAAGCAAGCATCTCTCAAGTAGGCCAGTGTCAACTAGTCAAGAGTTTATTCAGTTAGTATGAAGAATAATTAGACTCAATTTCTATGTTTGAATTATTGAACTGTAACTGGTTTGTAATTAGATGTCATTACAACATGATACATTACAGTTTAATGAAGCAATAAATAATAAGCAGAAAATAAATACATTTTTCTTGTACTTTTACAACATTGTACCTTTCTGTCTTTTGGAGGAGCAAGCATTAACAAACATAAAATAACTTGCCCTTGTGAGAATTACATTTACTGTTAAAAGTAGAATTTGAAGACATCTAGTTTTTTAAGAAAAGATAACTCAAATCCTTGATGCTCTACCCGTGGATTACACTAACCCATTTATATGCAACTAAAACCACAAAATAAGTTACAATTCAAAAATTAGATGGCAAATGTATTTTAAAATGGTATTCTGAAAACCCAGATGCATTAAGCACTTCATAACATGGTATAAAACATGGAGGATTATCCTTAAGAAATTTATGTTCTCCTTTCGGAGATGACAGTGCAAAAAGAAATTGAAGAGAACAGGAAAGAAATGGCAAGGAGGCACCAGGCAGAGCTTGACCACATTGTCAGCTAGCTCTACAAGTCCAATATTCTGACAGTTTCATGGACAAATCCTAGGGAAGGAAGGGTGCTCCTTCCTTCCAGCTAAGAAGGACATCACAGCAGGAAACAGCAGTTCTCAAGTCAGATGACCATACTCCCTAAAAGCAGGTAATGTTTCCCAGTTTCCAATCTTAATCACTCTGGCCAGAATGTTTGTTTCTCTGTAAAGGCTGCTTAGGACTCCACACCAATTGAAATCATAGATTTTGAGATGATCTTGGTTTTGATGGTAGAAAGGCGTTTGGAATGCTATTCAAGACAGGCAAACCATAAAGAACAGAAACACAGCACGGATACTTAAACCTGGTAAGAATAAGAATAAGAATCTGTATGATAATTAACAGAGTAAATTTTCTCCAGAGAGTCTGTTTTCTTGCAAAGCTCATTTGCTCCCCAAATAATGGGACTAAACATAATGGTCCCAAACTTAGCGGCCTAAAGAAGCCATTTAAAAGCTATTTTAAACTCTGGACAGCAAACAGATACGTCTTCAAAGACAAAAAAACCCCAAAAAAACAAAAACAAAAAACCCCAATCCCCACACAACAAACAAAACCAAAACACCAACAAAAAACCCAAAAGCAATTAGGTGCTGTAAATTTAAAGATATGTTCATAGAATCATGGAATCATTTAGGTTGGAAAAGACCTTTAAGGTCATTGAGTCCAACCACAAACCTAATTGCTGCGAAGTCCAGCACTAAACCATGTCTCTAAGCACCACAACTACATGACTGCAGTCTTTTAAACACCTCCAGGGATGGTAACTCAACCACTTCGCTGGGCAGCTTGTTCCAATGCTTGACAACCCTTTCAGTGAAGAATTTTGTCCTAAGATCAAATCTAAACCTCCCCTGCTGCAACTTGAGGCTCTTTCCTCTCATCCTATCACTTGTTACTTGGAAAAAAGAGACCAACACCCACCTTGCTACAGCCTCTTTTCAGGTAGCTGTACAGAGTGATAAGGTCTCCCCAAACCTCCTTTTCTCCAGGCTACACAACCTCAGTTCCCTCAGCCGCCCCTCATAAGACTTATTCTCTAGACACTTCACCAGCTTCGTTACTCTTTGGACATGCTCCAGCACCTCAGTGTCTTTCTTGTGGTGACGTTGCATCTTTACACGTAACAGGCAGCCCTAAATGCAGAGCTTCGCTCAGCTTTAACCATGACACAGCAGTTAGCCGTTTCCTGAATCTAAATTAAAGACATGTAGGTAAAAAAATCTTAAGATTTTCATCACCTCTTGTACCATGCACAGTCCTCTGTCACCATAAATGAACCATGCATGAAATTGTTTTTGCTGCAGCCCAGAGTGTACCATTAACTGCAATTTCAGTATCCCACGTATCAAAACAATTAAGCACAGCTTTAAAAAGAAAACCTCAAAAACAACAAGTGTTTTTTATTTAAAGCAAACTAGACAGGTGTTAATTCTTAGTTATACTTCTATGGTAGCTTACCATGACTTGCTTCTTTATCTGCTGGAGTTCAAGTTTTATTTTCTGTGAGAGTAGAAAAAAATTGTACACTTTATTACTGTATATAAAAACGCATAATCTAGAAATACTAATAAATTTGCACCATCAGTAACAATGACTATAACCCATTATATGAAAAGGAAGGCAAAACGAGCATAGGTTAACTCTATATCCTCAGTATGCGTATAGATCTACGCGTGTTTACACACATGCATGTTTACTCAGCGCTGTGCATGTCCAAACAGCAAGACAGAAGCTAGCACTGTCCCACAGCAGTAAAGGTGGCCAAATGCACAGGACTGTATGAACAAGAATCACCCAGCAAGCCAAAGGAAGTTATTATTTCCCCATGTTTAGCACTTCTGAGCTGGCATTGGAAGAGCTGTGTCCAGCTTTAGGGTCCCTGGTAAAAGACAGATGGTGACATACTGGAGCAAGTCCAGTGGAGGGCCATGAAGATGATGGGGGTGGGGGGTGAGGAGGAGAGCAAGATGGATTTGTTCAGCTTGAAGAAGAGATGGCTAAATGGCAATCATACTGCAGCCTGCAACTACCTAATGTTCTCTACAGGTCCTTTCTAACCCAATTTATTTTGTCTCTTCAAAAGATATATGAGATAGGTATAGATGTAGCATCTTCTATTAACTCTCTCTGGAGATCATCCATGACAATCCTCTGCTCAAAGCAGGAGCAACTAGAGCAGGTTGCTCATGGCCATTCCAGTCTTGAATATCTCCAGGACAGGGACTCCACAGACTCTCTGGGTATCCTATTTCCATGTCCTACCACCCTTACAGTAAAAAGGGTTTTCTTATGTTTAAATAGAATCTCCTACATTTTGTTCTGTGCCAATTACCTACTGTTCTGTCACTGGACAACACCAGAAAGAGCCTGCCTTTGTCTTCTTTATAACCTCCCTTCAAGTATTTGTATACATTGATGAGATCCCCTCTGAGTCTTCTCTTCTCCAGGCTAAACAGTCGCAGATCTTACGGTCTCTCCTTGTATGCCAGATGCTCCAGTCCCTTACTGATCTTTCTGGCCATTTGTTGGACTCTGTCCAGGATGCCCACATCTCCCTTGCACTGGGGAGCCCAGAACTGGACCCAGTGCTCCAGATGAAGTCTCACCAGTGCCAGGCAGAGGGATCACGCCCCCTTGACCCACTGGCAGCCCTCCCAGTACAGCCCAGGAGGCTGTTGGCTGTCTTTGCCACAAAGGCTCATGGTCACCTCGGTGTCCACCAGGACCCTCAGGACCTCTTCTGCAAAGCTGCTTTCCAGCTGCTCAGCCCCAGCCTGTCCTGCTGCCCGGGGCAGGATTTGGCATTTCCATTTGTTAAACTTCATCAGATTTCTGTCATCCCACTTCCCCAGCTTGTTGATGTCCCACTGAATAGCAGCACGACCCTCTGGTGTATCAGCCACTGCTCCCAGTTTCCTATCATCTGCAGACTTGCTGAGGGTGCACTCTGGCCCATCAACAAGGTCCTTAATTAAGGTGTTAAACCATCCTGGCCCCAGAGCAACCCCCCCCCGGGTACATGACCCTTTTTTGCATCATTAGAAAAAATAAGTGCTAGAATCCAAGACAGAGATTTTTACCTCATTTTCTGAGCGAAGTGCTGAAAATTCACTTTTTTCCAAAATAATCATGTCCTTTTTCACACCACCAATATGGGACATTACTTGCTGAAGTGCAATTTCCTTTAAAAGAGGGAAGAAAAACCTCAGAACATATCATAACTGTAATGCTTTTTCTCATCTGTGCTTACAAATACGACAGGCTACTTTGGTACCTATTTGAACTTTTTATTTCAGCAATTTCAAATTGATTATCTGAGTTTCAGAAAGCCAGATAAATTAAGTGACAGTGACAGAATAAGCAAGTTAGATTGTATGTTACACCATTCATGCCCTAAAAACATCATATAAAAAAGAAATTCAGCTCAATTCTAATACCATATAAATGTCTTTGTGACACAAAGGTATAAATAAAAAAGCACCACATAACAGGGTGGTAAATCACTGAGCGAATCTGTACTTCCCTGTTACAAGTCTACAAAAGACTATAACAGGAGCTGTAACTATTCAAATCCTTGACATCCAGACATCCTAGGTCTGTCTAAAAGCTCTCTCAGCAATTCTATTTCATGCTACAATAAGGCTGAAACCAAAAAACTACCTGTGGTTTCCATACCAACTCACAGTACCTAAACCTCAAGGTCCACCACAACACTTTGTTAAGTATTTGATGAACTCAAGACAAAATTCACTAGCCAACAGATACACAGGGATGTTTGTCCTTCCAACTTTTAAAATACAGTGTCTAACATGAAGAAATAGCAACATCTATTTCATTAGCAGGCATACTAGGTTTTGATTTACTTCAACCCCACCACCATCTTTGAGCCAACCTGCTGTACTTTGGTGACCATGTCCTTGTAAATCATATCCAAGTTGGCGTTCATAATTTTCATTAATGCAGATACAATGACCTCCGACTGCTGAGTAGTGAACCCTAAGCAAAACAAAACGCAACAACGTTCAGAGAGAGATGTAAATCTGGACAGTTTACAGAAGTGTCACTTGCTCATACTCAGCACCAAGTTAAAATGAATGTCAGTTATGAAAGATAATAAATCATACTCCTCTTGACGCAGCACTAACAAAAGAACACAACCAGTCAGTACATTCAAGCTCCCCCACCCCAAAGTTATGTCTGTAACACAGGATAGCTGCTTCTGTAGTACTATTACAATACAGCAGAATAAACACCGGGAATTTTCTAGAAGTATTATGGAATGTCATCTCTCATCTGTGTTTATTTCTATGAGAAAGAATTCTGACCCTGAAAAGAAGATCATTACTTTCAGTATACTACAAATCTTCCAATACCTCTGAGAATGTGCAAAATTTTAAAATTTAGAACACTGCTAACGGCTCTGATTTTAGACCTCTGAGTGCCTACTAGGAACCTTTCAAATGGAATATACTATTGTAAAAAATTGTCTGTAGAAATACTCTCAACTTTCCACTTCCAAAATGTAGGAGTAAAAAAACCCATGAACAAGATTTAATAATTGTGAAAAAAAACCACTTGCAAAAGCACAATTGTTTCAAACTACCTAACAGTTAAGCTACAGAAAGCACATATGGGGTCTGACAGCGAGTCAATAGCTGAGCTGATATAATAGTTTGTCATTACTAGAAGAGATACCCGGTTTTTAATCTCAATTCTTAAATTTTAATTTCTCTTTAGCATTTGTAATTATCAATAGGACAATAAATTATTCCAATCAAAGTTATATAAGCTCACTGTTTCCTTATGGAAGGAGAAAAAACCTTACATGTTCTCACCCAGTATACATAAAAAAAAAAATAATCCATAAAACTGAAGCTGTAACATCACATGTCAAGAGGTAACAAACTTTGTAAAACCACTCACAAAATGACCTTAAAAGTAGCTACCCATTTCTAGCAAATTACCATTGTCTTCCAAGAGGCGCACCAGTGCATGAGTGTCAAAAAAAAGCTTCCTATTCCCCAGTAAGGAAATATTCTCTTTGCTTGGTAGAGATGCTGATGCAGAGATGCTTACATCTGAAAAAAAAAAAAAAAAAGATAAAGAAAACATAAGCTATTTTTAAGAAAGAATATTTAAGCAACATGTTTGCTTTCCAGGAGTTTCCTTACTACCCCAAATATTTTTCATTCATGACAAAATATTAGATTGTGTGTTGAGATTTAGCAGCTCCTCTCAAACCGAGAAGGTATCCCACTAACAAGCGCCACGAGCAGCAGCCTGAAAATAGAATACAGCACTACTGCCGCACTTCTGAGATCCTCTGCAAGAATACAATGCCCTAGAAAAATCCCAAGTGCCAGGGTCTGAAAATTGTTCCTTTACCCTTAACAGCATAATCGGTGGAAACTATGAGCGCTTCAACGCTGAGAGCGAAATCCACAGGCTCCTTCCATTCTTCGTTAAAGAAGCGAACCTTCACTGGCTGCCTTTTAGACAAAAAGTATTCCCTCACGATTTCCTGTTTGCTGTTTTCACACACTGTCAGCACTGAATGCAACCCTTAAAGCCACGGAGACATCCCCACAGAGGAGCTGACAGAAGAACCCAAGGCGGAGCAACAGGTGAACTGTCCGGAGGCAGAACTCCCCGCCCTCAAAGCCTTTCTATCTTCAAACGCTGGGATGGAAACACGGCCATGCCTCAGCTGCCTTACTTACGGGTCAATGAAAGCTAACCCACTCGATACTGGCGGGTGCCCATCATTCCCCCACGGCCCCTGCTGACAGGCCCTGCAGGACTCCCAGGGGCGGCTGAGCTGACAAGGCCACGACTCCCCACCCCCCCGCCCGCTCCGCGCCGCACTCCCCCTCGCAGCTCTCACCCCGCTTCCCGCAGCGGCCGCGCCTCCCCCGGCCGCCCCCTCCCCACGCCGCGCTACCGTTAACGGCCGCCCCGGAGCCCGGCAGCGCGGCCGGGCGCTGCCAGTCACCCAGGTAGCGGCAGGCGGGGGACGGGGGCGCGCGGCGGTCACGTGAGGCAGCGGCGGCAGTGGGTGGGGGATGTCCGTCCGCGCCGCGCGGCCGCAGCAGCAGCATCGCCCGCCTCCCGCCGCTCACGGCCGCATGGCCCCTGGCCATGGCCGCGCCACCCGGTCCCGACGATGGAAGAGGAGGGGGGAAGGAGGGACGCCGCTGCCGCCGCTGCTATTGGAACGCCATCGCTGAGCACGCACCGCCCCGGCCTCTTCCGCTTACAGGCCGTGTCTCACTTCCGCTACCGGTACGTGGCAAAATACGCTGGTGGCGTCGCAAGCGGCGGGGGTTGATTTTATGGCTCACGCGGCGGCCGCGGCGAGAAGAGGCGGCGCGGGCGGGCCGTGAGACAATGCGCAGACACAAGGCCAGCATCTGCAGCCGCAGTTCCCTCCAGCTGCTGCACAATGTTGAATTCCCTCGGGAATGTGGTGTAGCTAGGCGAGAGATGGAAGGCCATAAGGTGTCTTTGAGCAGTAAATGTTTAACCATAACTGCAAGAGTCGAGGAACAGATCAGTCGAGGAAGGACATGAAGAAATTTGCCAACCTTGTAAGAGTACAAAGACAAGAAAATCAGTTGAGAAAAAGGGACACCACTGCGCAGTCAGAGGAAAGTTCGACTAGCGGGCAAACTGAGGAAGAGTTCTTACTTCATCCCTTGAGCACCCAGAAGCACCAGAAAGAACCTCTGCGCGTGAGCAAAAGGACATTTGCACATGTTAATGAGTTACAGGAAATCTTAACGTCTATGTAAAATCGTTCCAGGGAATTTACTGAGTATGTGTAAGTTTGCAACATATATTCTCTGCTATTTCACTCGTTCGTTGGAGCACTTAAGGCAGAGCTGTTCCCATTGCTGCCCAGCGCTGCAAATAAAGGAATACAAGCTTCACAGTTCCAAACTTACAGAATCATTAAGGTTGGAAAAGACCTCAAGGATCATCAAGTCCATCCGTCAACCCAACACCACCCAACCCACTAACCCATGTCCCCAAGCACCACATCTACACGTTTCTTGAACCCCTCCAGGGATGGTGACTCCACCACTGCCCTGGGCAGCCTGTTCCAATGTTTTAACTCCTTTTATATCCCAGCTTGGGCAGAACAGGACCCATCATCCTAGGAGGAAGCTTACAAACAGGACTAAATATTTCTCTTTTT
>VZTO01006947.1:5760-19567 GCA_013400615.1 Syrrhaptes paradoxus
CAACAAACCCACTTTCCCCTGACTCTCACCCTTCTTCACAGGCTCAACTTCACTCCTTCATTCCCAGCTTCTCTACCTCTCCTCAGTGAGCAGCACTGGGTGATGGGGAATGGGGCTTGTGGCCAGTCCATAACAGCTCCTCCCTGCTGCTCCCCCTCCTCATACTTTTCGCCTGCTCCACCATGGTGTCTCTACTGGCTGCAGGGGACTATTTGCTCTGGTGTCTCAAACACTACCTTGCCCTCCTTCATCACAGACTTTGCTGTTCTCAGGGTTGTTTCTCACCTTTTTTTTTTCCTCACATCTCTGCCTCTCTACCATCTTTGCCTTAAGTATGTTTTCCCAGAGACACCACATACACGGCTGTCAGGCTCAGCTGTGCCCTGCGGTAGGTTCTTTGGAGGCAGGTGGAACCGTCTGTGTCCAGCATGGGACAGGTCCAGCCTCTTCTGGCAGAGGCCACTCCTGCAGCCCCCTGCACAACACCTTGCCACAGCCACCCCATACAGTCTCCTGTTTCCCAAGACACTGCTGTCACCAGCAGGCAGTACAATATGCAGTATATGAACCACTCCTTTTTCCTCTGTACATAGTATCACTTGTCTGTTTAACCTGCTAATTAAGTCAGTGAAAAGTGGAGGGAAGAAAAGAGCAGAAACTGTGCTAAGTGAAGCAACACACCAGATGGTCCAACAATGTCATTATTTTCCTTGTTGTACCAGAATTCTTTACTCATTTTTTCAGGTAGATGACCCTTCTGATTCTCACCATTGTCTCCTGACCACATCTCTGGTTTAAATCTGTCCATGATGAAACTGTGCTTGCACAGAAACAATTTTTATTTTCAGTTTGTGTCACTACATCCCTGATTTGCAGTCTTGCACCCATCGTCTTCTAACGGATGAGACAAAACGTAACAGTTTCTTAGTCTTCTGAGCATCTTCAAAGAAAAAAAAATGAACGAACATCACACTAATGTACCACATCGTTACATTTCAAATCCATCAACTTCTTATTTTGGCAGGAAACACATATACACACACACACACACACGCACATACATTCTTTAAGACACGCTCAACAATTTTTCAAATAATACTTATACCACTTATCGTCTTTCATACAATTCAGTACCTTACACACATCACACATATGGTGTGTTCATTCAAAACACAAAACAACACTCATGCCTCATTGGCTCTCTGAATACATTTCCAGTAAATGATTGAGGATTTCAAGTCGACAAATATAACATCAGATCTTTGTCTTGGCTGCTCAGCACTACCTCAACTCATATACTTGGACATGTATAGAAGCAGAAATTTGCATGTTCTGGAAGCCTTGGCCATCCTCATGATTAGTGGCCAAACTGCAGGGATTGTTAGTGATCCAGCACTGGATTTGAATCTGTGATTGCTTTTGAACTAAGATATCAACATTCCTTTCTAAAAAATCTGATCTTGAATTCAGTCATGAATGTAAAAAAAGTTTATTCCATATGTCCTCTAAGATGGAATATTGTGATTAAGAATAGAATTTTTTTTAAGTCCTTTCTTTTCCATGGCAGCCTTGCAGATGGTTAAAATACAATCAGACTGAGGTCAAGTTGGAAAAAATAACCAAAACAAAGAGTTTTTAGGTGTGGCTAAAATAAGCTAAAGAGTTTGATTTGGCGCTACCAGCAATTGCTGTTAAGTTCCTGCACATAAGACAGGCAGAATCATAAGTACTTTGAAATGAGTCTTTCAAGGAGCACTAAATTTCATGCCCTAACTGGGCACATGGTTGTGGTGTGCCACGTTCATTCCAGCAACTTTGTTTAGGTTTGGACATAATCAAGATTTTGACAAAAGTATTAGTAATACTTTCTAATTTTACTAATTATTAGTAATAAGTAGATAGTATATGTAAAGATTAATATCATAAACAGGCATTTGCAAGGTTTCTGAGCATTTAATCAATTCCTAAGAGGAAAGCAAGTCACCTGTGTTTACATCTAAAACACACACACTGAAATTATGTGCTCAAGTTATGCGATATCAACCCTGTAGTTAAAACAACAGTTGTATTAAGATGAATTTTTGTTTTCAGTTGCATTAAATTGAACTAAGAATAAATATATTGTACTCATCAAATTTACTCAGATCTGTGCCAGCGTAGAGGGAGAACTACCTGTGGGTCGTAATCTAATGTTCAGAGTTTGTTCACATGCTTCTGCCTGCTATCACAGTGTGTAAAATGTAAAACCAGAGCACTTCACAGAAAACAATCTACTTCTGTTCTCATGTAAAGTAGAATTCTTTGTTGTTACAAAGGTGGGCAAATGGTCACTCCAAACATCATAAATATTCATTCAAACAGCTAAAAGATATTCAGAAGTTGAAATGAAATCCTTCTATTGTAATGAAAAAACTACAAAACTTTTACACTAGTCTGTAACTAATACTTCAGGGAATACTGAGAAATAAAGCAAGCTGGCATTTTCTCAGGCATAAGCATAGACTGCAGATCATCACTGAAAAATAAACTTATTACTACATTTTATTAAATGCATTGCTCAGGAAGCTTTTTTTTATTCTCATCAGCCTGCTGTCCTCTGTTACTGTAACTTACAAGTGCATAGGCAATCTAATATGTCCTTGTTTGAAACACTTCAGAATCTATTGTTAATTTTCAGCAGTAGCACTGTGTGGTTTTGCTCTTTCATAATTGTCTTTAGCAAGTACTTCTAGGGAAGAAGGATTTTCAAATTCACATGAAAGGAGAGACTGATTAGAGTATGTTATTTATCATGACAGCATTAAACTTCCCTTCTCTTCAGATTCTCAGTACAGGTGGTCCTTTGTTAGCAAGGCCCCTTCCAAATGTTTTAACTCTTTCAGAGAGGTAACACAAGTGTGCCTAGAACCAGGTTTTGCTGCTGTGAATTCAGTGTGCTGAAACTGCTTTCCAGGATTAAACACCATTATTTACAGGTAAATACATAAGTCAGTAAGGGAAAAATAATATTAAACATTATTTACAGGTAAATACATGAGTCAGTAAGGGGAAAATAATATCCAAGTCACAACGGTCAGAAAAACAGCAGAAATAGAAGGGACTGAAAAAGTGAGTCAAGATTGAGGAACTTTACTCATTTGATAATAATCAACATATTAATACACTTTGCTTTCCCTAATACTGCCTTTTATCTAGAATGATGCACAGTGAGATGATTAAAATGCTAATTTGAGTGAGTCTTAATGCAAATAAATGAAACTAAGAATTTTTTCTTTGAAAAGCTAAGGAGTCTGTTCAATGTCAAGTAGCCACCCAAAATTTGATTCCAGAAACTTATAGCAAAAAATCTAACTTTAGGATGTAAATCTTACTTATGTGTAGCATAACAGTGACATTCCACTAAAGCTAAAGTAACATATCCTTAAAAGACCAGTGCCTACAGAAAACAAAGTAGGTTTTCTTCAATGTTTTTACCCAAATCTTGTCTCCCTGCTATGTGCACAACAATGAAATGGCATACCAGCTTAGGCCAGTGTCTTGTCTCCAAGACAAGGAGCCAATACTCAGGGAAAATACAAAAGACAAAATACATTTGTAAAAAGTTAAATTACTCTATGAAACTAACATGTTCAAACTAAGCCTAGGACCTTTTCTTACAATAAAGGAAAAACTGTAAATAATCCAGTGACGTAAGAATTTTTTTAAAGACAGTACTTTAGTAAATCAATAGTGTTTTAAAACAACTGTAAGGCATAAATTCATGTACCAATTATGTCATTTGCATGTAAACCAAAGCTTTTGTTAATCTCATTATTGTCAGTTCCAGGGTTGTACGCCTCCCTAACGATTGTAAATTGTTTCAAATATTACTTTAAAAAATCTAATAGCAATAGAAATTATTATTTTTTTTAAGCAAGTTCCAGATTCTTCTAATTGTCTCATCTAAGTAATAACTGGATTCCTATTTCTGTGAATTTGTTCAAGTGTTTCTTTTTTCAGAATAGGAAAACTGGGGGGTTTTTTATGTTCCCTTCTGATGCAGCAAACATCTTTCCAAATATTTAGGCTCCTTATTTTCTTGTTTGTTTTTTTGTTTGTTCCTCTGTTTCACACAGAGAAAGGTGTGGATGAGACGTAAATCAAGCAGACAGGAAACTCTGTACTTGCCAGGGTTTTGTATGGGCACATTTGTCATTTTAGGATAAGCACTGCTCTGAGCATATCACCAGCTCATAAAACCTGAAGTAAAAAGATGAAAATTAAAGCTTTCTTCACACACAGTCCTGCCTCTGCTGCCTCTGCTGTCAGCTCCAGGGGCTCTCTCTGGTGGCCCCATCCAGGACTTCTCAAGGGCATTGCGCATGTTGTGCAGGCTGAAGCACACATAGTCTGAGGTGAGACCCAGCCACACAAATCCCTTCTGACCTCTCTTCCCCCATACAGGTGCCATTCCTGTAGTTTTTCTGCCCTCTCTACCAATTTTCTCATAGAAGCTCCTCTACAGGAAAGATGCTTCATTTACACTAATTGAGTGTCATGGCTGGGTAAAAAAGTCATCAGGACAGAGGAGACCAGGGATTTTTGGGTGTGGGAAGGAGCTGGGAAGACAAACCGTTGCGCTTCACAGAAGCTGAAACGTGAGAGTTTGAAATTTGGGGCTGGCTACAGAATGTGCCTATGTGCACCTGTAGAGAGAGGGACCCAAATTATGATGAAAAAAATCTCAAAAGAGATTGAGAATTGTTATACTATATTGATGAGTTCCTTAAGACACTCTGGTCTACACTGGTTGTAGGAAGAGCTATAGCCTCCAGCACACATTCTAATAAGGTTTGTCTGTACCCTGCTGGATTCCCTGCCTTGTTATTCTACATATAGTTATACATATACAGTTATTATCTGTGGTTACTCTTCCCTGCATAGTTATTTAAAATGTTTCTAAACACTATTGCTCCTTGCTTCTCACAAAACATGGAGGAAAAAACAATTAGGTATTATTTTCTTCATGTGCCTTACCACACTGATATCGGCTCAGAGCTTCTTGAGAAATCACAGTTCTTCTCTTTTAGCTAATCTTAAGGTGTCCCCTTCTTCCCATTTACGTGCACACGCAGTGGCCATAACATGCTAAGGCTAAAAGAAAAGAATAATTAAAATCTCTGCTTTCAACAGCTGGTTGGATAGTTTTGCTCCCCAAAAAAAAAAGTGATTTTTCAGTCTAGTCTTCATTACAAAATTCCAGTTTATTGAAAAATCTCACACAAAACTTGCTTCCCTTAAGAGTTTTTCATACCTGCAGTGGACATAGCAGAACAGGATTAAAGCTAAGCCTCTCTTGCCCCTTCGTATTTACTATTTTTAAGAATCTCAGATAATTAATTAGTGGCATCTTTCACTTGACGTGCAGGTAATGTTAACATCTACGTCGATGTGGATAACTCTACTGAATGTCAGGATATGTCAGAGCTACTTGTTTTGATGCTAGAGCTCTCTTTCTGAGCCTAGTCTCATGCATTGCCCTTCTTATGCTTCAGTGGAAGAGGACTGTGGCAATGCAACTGACTGCATTTCTGTCTGTCTTCACCTGACTCGTTTTGAAATCTAACAGCTATTGTTATCTTCTTCCTGGATTATTGCAGCATGAACAAGATTTTTTAAGCAACGAACAGGGATTTCAGATATATCAGTTTTTGTCACAAAAAAACTGTTAAGTGCAGTAATGAAAATCATCACTTGAAAACTGGGAATTTTGAAGTATCAGAACACAAAGAAAGACTGAAATACCAGGTTTGGCTACTGTCTTAAAAATCATCAGAAAACCTGTGTAGCCTCTTTTATAACATGAGCTTAACAATTATTCAGATGAACTCCTAAGGAACTGAAATTTGTTTTAACATACAGTATATTAGAAACAAGCTTGATCACACACAGTAATAATTATTTTGAGATACAATGAAATTATATTTGATTTAAGGTTTTTTACATCTCAATAAGGCTGTACATTTTTAAAACATATTGCAATGGTAGAAGTTGAGAATACTTAATTGCAAGAAATAATATTTTATGCCTGCATACACACTTAGGATGATTGTTAAAAGAGAACTCACATGTCGCTTGGTTTCCTAAGATATTGTTTTAGCCAGAGCTAAATGCAGTATCTAATTGCAAATTGCAATACATTATGTTTATATAATATGATACTTATTTTTTCCACTTGAGAAGATAAAGTGGGTATCTATTTATATTATCATGATGTTTGAGTCAGTAGAGGCTGATTAGTTACATTGAATGCCAGCAAAAGCAAATGTAATCACCTGAATAAAAATTGGCAGTTTTTGTGGCATGTGAATGCAAATAGACAAGCAAGAAGAGAAACGTTTTCTTCTGCACTGGAGTCCTGATGTTCCTATGTGGCCTATTCACAACAATAAAACTGTAAAATGTGAAATTCATCCAGGTTTGCCTTTTTTCATTTCCAAGATAACTAATGTTCTTGGCATTGCTTAACAATAAATAGACATAGAGATACGGCCCTTAACTGAGCAGTGTGTTATTTCCTTTGAGCAAGGTACAAATAAAGTGCATCCCTGTTAGTGCATTTGATAGAGTTCATTTGGGTGAAGAGGCTCTGCTTTGGATGAGCTGTCTTTTCCACTAATGAGTATTTTCCATATATTGCTTCTTATGAAGAACTGACAGCCTTGTAATAATCTGTTTTGACAGTATTTTCCTAGAAATATTGTGTTAAATATTTTTAGACATGAGGGATCATGGACATATGGATATAGTGGTGTGTGCCTTGTCAATTATATGCATTATACAATTTGCCATTGTTGGAGACTGTTGTACCATCTTTCATTCATTTAATAATGCTTTTGCAAATTGGCAGATAGCACTTGGGCTAAAATACACACAGGGTTTTTGCAGGAATAAAGCATGCTCTGCCTTTTCTCTAGTGTAGAGCAATTTGTCAAGTAATTAGCCAACCTAATTAAATTTTTGTAGCACTAATCAAACGAATATGCTAAAATTTTCTTTGCACAGCCAGTTTGCTGTCTGCTTGCATTTAACTTGATGGTTTGAAAGAGGCCTTACTATGTCTGCCACTCCACTTAATCACCTCATTTGCATTTTATATTGGTAAATCAAATTAAGCACCAGTGGCTTTTAGTATGATTGACTATGGTCAGGGCTGTTCAGATGGGACTTTTTCACAGAAAATTAGGCACATTTTAATATGAGTGAGTCTGTGCTTTCAGCATTCAGCAAACTACATTCACTCAGCTAATTAAAAGTGCTTGTTGCTTTTTGCCGATGTATGATAGATTTATCCAGCTGGTGTGTCCATTTTCTTTTGCATAATTTCTTGATGGAAGTTTTTATCTTTATACATAATAAGATTGTCTAAACAACACTTCAAACCAATTTGCAAGAACTATATAAATAATATTTTGCAGAAGCTATTTACTTTGAAAGAAATACACTTGCTGTTCAGAAAACAGATTAGGTTATATATCTTTGCTTTTACCCCTTCTAGAATGTAAACCTTGATACTATGAAATTTTCTGATTTTGTCTTGAATGAGTTAAAATACATCACTTTCCTAAAATCATGGGAAAAAGCTGCTGAAGAGTATCTCTAACCGTTCTGCCAAGGCATAGATTTTGATCCTCCCATAGATTAGGTCAAAGTTCTCATCCAAACCCATACAGATGAAATTGCTTGTGGAATAAAATTATTTATGTGCATAGGTCTTCCTTCATTGTTTATTATTTTGAAGGATGCTTTGTGATAAAGCATTGCCTAGAATGGGAATGGAAACTTGTCTTTTCTTTTTTTCAAGGGGCAAAAAGAACGCAAACATAAAAATGCATTGCCTGATTAGCTGAAGTTCATATATGTGCTAACAATAGATAGAAAATGGAAAACTAGTTTCACTGACATTTTTTTTTAAGTGTCTAGTTTTCGTCAAATTTTTGGAAGAGACTAACCAAGTCTAAACTGGTAGCAGGGCAAAAAACAACAAAATTAAGGACTGGATGATAGGTGACCGCTTTTTTCCTAAAATAATTGTGTTCACAAAATGTCACTTAGTTCCTATCATATACATATACACATATACATATGCACATATATTTCTTTTATAAAAAGACTGATACCACAAAATAGCTACCATTCCTGACTGAAACCCAACATGAAACAATGTAAGGGTCAAGAAGATAATTTTGGACCCAGGCAGTATATAACTTGAGCTTTCGCACACCTGTACCCTCCAACAATTGTTTGCTTCCAAAGAGCTGTCTAAGGTCAAGAGGCTTATGCTACCCCCCTTGTTGAGGTGGTGGCGAGCACTTGGCCAGTCCTTTTGTGGACAGTGAAAGGACAAAGGAAACTTCTTTCCTTAAGCATCTGTTAGACATGAGCAGCTGCTCATGATAGTCATTCACTTAGTGGAAGGTGAGGAAGGAGTGAAAGAGATTCAGCCATGAAAACCCTAATAAATTTTTCCAAGAGAGGAGCTAATTTAACAAAACATTTCACATACAACATGAGACGTTATGCATGGATCCAAAGCAAAATTTTCCCCTACAAACTGCAGGATTTTTCTCTTAGGTGGCTGTAGAGCTCTCAGATATTCTCTTCTGTCAGTGAGCTGTGACAGAAGTAATTTAAGAAGGGTAAAGAGGGCAATCCTAAACCGTTATAACTATTTGTTAAGGAAGTGTGTGTCTAAACCTTTAGTCATGCAATTAGTCTCATTGATGGAAATTAAAGATTTGCATAATGAGGGCTGAATTTGTTGCACAAGGTTGCTTTTTATGGGGAGGGAGGGAATGAAGGAAAGTGCCAAAATCTGTAATAGAAAATAAAAAATAGAAAGAGCAAAGAATGACATGTATGTAAGAAAACCACTCTTTGCAAGTGTTCGATTAAAGACAATACAGTGATGCAGCTAACTGCAAAGTTTAAGTACCAACTTTATTGTTTTGAGTCAAACTTGAAGGTAAAGTTTGCATCCATCACTGTTACAGTTTGCACAGAGCGGTTCACTGAACTTCTTGAGGGTTTTCAGGACATTTATCTGTAAACATTCTTCTGCAAATCTCAAAATGCTAGAAATTATTATGTCAGATCATACCCCTTTCCCTGATGGGTGAAAGTGTCCTTGGACATGGAAGTAGTGGTTTACTTATAAAAAAAAATAGGGAAAGAAAAAGGCTCAACAGTGGCCATACAGATCTCAGAAGAGAAGTACAAGCTGAGCCCTTGACCCACAGTGTACAAATGAAGCAGATGTCTAAGTACTGTAATGCAGCTTTAATTAAACATAGGCCAAAACCTCCTTGCTCTAAACTCATGGGGATTATCATGATAAGACCTTGGCCTTGTTCTGCCTGAACTCACTTCACTCCGGAAGAACAGCAGTAGTACTTTGTGTGTTTTGCTGCCGGGCTGGAATAAAGCAAACCTATCCTGCAAGTACAGCTTTTTTACCTGAGAACACTGGAAGAGCCCCTTTTGCTATGCCTTACTATGCCTTAGGTGATTTAATAAACTAGCCTCTTTTTTAAACTTCTTTGAGAACTCGTTTCTAACAATGCATGGTGGAGTATTATAGCTCTGAGGATCTGAGTACTGTGATTTATGCTTATATTTTATATTCTGATTTCCATGTGTAAACAGACCCATTTGAAAAATCCTGAGAGGCATGTAATCATCTTAGTAGTTAGAGAAGAATGCAAATAAACAGAATCAAGCTATTAAATTTTCTTGATTTGATATTCCAACTGTCTGGTCTTTTAATTTTATTTTAATGAATTTAAATTTAACTAAATTTCATGTTAAGAATGTTAATACTCTAATCACACTCAAAAATTTATTCTGAATATTTAGTCTTACTGAACAGCATGTTGATGAAAATTTAATGTCAAATGGAACATATTATTTGCTGAAGTCTATGGATTATCTCTGAACTAAAAAAAGAAAAAAAAAATAACAACCCATATATTCCTTCCAGCTTTCAGATTCCAAAGTACCAAATATGGCATTCACTTCCAAGCCATCCCATCTCCAAAGATAATATTGCTTGATGTATCATGTTTGTTTATCAGTCACTGCTATCACTGTAAAGAAATCACAAGGGATTTGTGGCACCATAAAGTATATTTTTGTTAACCTGAGAAAGAAACATTGACATGAAATATTCTACCAGACAACTTATACACTTTCCCAGTTTGTGAATCTTATCCATACTAGTCTGAAGACTTACCTAAAAGACACTTCTATTTTGTGTCAGTCTTTACAGTTTAGAACCTGATTCAGTGGTCTTTTTACATGAAAACTGCTAGAGTTTAAATTGTGATTCTTGTGCCCCAAATTTACTATAAGCATAGAAATGAGCTACAAATACATTCTGCATAATAATATGACATTTATTGCAATTCACTGCTACTAAACTCATAAATACATGTTAGAGTTAAGAAGACAAATTTCCATTTCTTAGCATAATTTGGAAGAAATAAGTATCCCTGAATTTAGTCTCACATTTTCTTTATTTTATACTAGAGAGAATAGTCTAAGTGCTGGTATTAATTTTCAGTTATTCAGTTACTCATTTAGTATGAATTGTGAACTCCTCAGGAACTTTAAAGGGTCCAACCCTGTTGACTTCAGCAGAAGCTTTTTCTACATCAGATTAGAAGATCACGCTTTCAGTGAGAGTCAGCTGGTAATAAGTTTACTTTCTGTTCCCTGCTGTCCTCATGAAACCAACCCTCTAATCCAGTTTTTGGTACTGATTTCTATTCTTCCTGTCAGCTGAGAATATGCTTTTTTTTGTTTTGTTTTGGAGATTCTTTTGAGTTTACGTTAGGGCAGGGAGTTAAAATTTAATTTTGTCTGCCTCTCACCCTTTAATCTGTTAGTGACATATGTCTGTGGATCCTGAGCTGAGCTCTTTTCTAGCTGTTTAGTGAATTATTATCTCATGATTACCAGTGAGCATAAAATTTGTATTAGTAAAATATTACAGGTCACAGTTTTTAAAGGTCTGAATTGCTTCACCTAAATTATACAGGGAACTTACTTAATGTTTGCTGTGTTATCACCAGACATGTCCAACACTATGATAGTAAAAGACAAACCAATTGCTAACTGAAACAGTTGCATGTGCCTGCGTTTTTCAATACCTGGAAGAGAGTCCTTTCTGAAATGTAACCTGTCTTGTTCATTAACAAAATGCCACTTATTAGCAGTAGATATAGTCTTCAACTGAGTGAAATTAAGTTTCATTGTAAAAATAACACATTCTTAAAGGATTTTGCTTCTATGTCTTTTTGTCTGCCATTCAGGTAAAAAAACATGCTTTCCTACTGATATTGAGAAAATAATTTATTTTAATTTTTTTTAATATAGATTTTATGCTGAAATCTGAACTCAGGTTTACATTTGCAGTCAAATATGTAAAGGATAATTGCTCCTGGTGTTACACGTGACTAAATTGCAAGTATAAGCCAATTCCCCTTCATAGAAGTGAATTTATGAAAATGCTCCCCTTAAAGGAGCAACTTGCATTGCACAACATCCTGAGCCATGCTTAACACTTGATGAGAACAAAAAGAGGAGGAATTTACGGAAAGCAACACAAAGTGATTCCTATATGCCAAATGGTACGGTTTAAAATGTATGCGTGCTAGAGGCTCACTGCAGCAGATTCTAAGCTGCATCAGCTGATTGCGCATAAACAGGAACCACAGTAAGCAGCTGCTGTCAGACCTAAACAATGCCATTTTGAGCAGTTTATTTAACTTAACTAATTCTAACAGAGACAACAGGTTTCTTCCTATTGTTACAGGCTAGCAGTGAAGGCGAACATCCAGCGTGTCTCGGTAGTGGGCTTGTTTGGTTTCTTTGTGTGGTATTTATAGCATGGTCTGGTTAATGTCAGTCTTCACTTTATTGGTATTCTCTTAAATCCTGAAATTTTACACAGACTTTTACTAATAAACCAAATCTTCTCATAGAACCGATGTATGTTTTCCAGCAAGTCCCATGAAATCTTTGAAACCCCTTCTAGCTGTGTGTGGCGGCATTTAATTCCAACTCCTTTTGAATACTACAGTCTTCATATTTTTTTGTTCTTGATTTTTCTTCCACGGGGGACTCAGACTTTTATATACATATTTTTAATACATTTTTTGTTCCATAACTTATTTCTTATGACAGCATTAGATATATATGGAAAAACATAGTTTTCTTCCATCAGATACAGAGATCAATTGAAGGATGAGCCACCATGTTCTCATAATCTGAAATAACATTTATCAAGTTGTTAGCATCGCTGCATTGGTAGAGATTTTTTTTATTTTTAATATTCTGATTTCTGGAGACTAATCTACCACAAATACAAGGCCAAGCTGAGGCCAGTTTGACTTGGCAGAATCAGCTGTAAAAGTCACAGTCAGTTCCTGACTGGATCATGAAAACTGTTTTCAGCAAACTTTGCTCCTCGCTTCTACCCGTAATTTATTAGTAAATGGTTCTTCTCTCTCCTGATGTACTTGGACAGTTTCTCTATGGTCAGTACACTAGTAACAACAGTTATTAAATTGACAGTATGCCCAAAATTTTGCACTTTTTTGTGCAATTAAAATTGTGCTGAATTTGTCTGGACTGTCACAAGAAGATTTCCAGTGACAATACTTTGAAAAATTGTTGTTTCTGAATACAGCCTTGGTATACTGTGTACACAAATAATGTTTTGTAAGATAACATCAAAGTGCTGCTAACAAGAAATGAAATTAGAAAGCTGGGGCAAAACAAGTAACCCAAAGAAATGTTGAAGATTGTTAACATGTTAAAATCAGGAGCATTTTCTGACAAAAATTTCCCTCCCTCTTCCAAAAAAAATATTTCAAGAGGTTAAACAGATCAATATTTCACAGCAAGAACAAGTCTACTCTTTGCTGGGCTTCAGAAATGCCCACAAGTTATCTTGTGTAGAGGATATCTCTGTTCCTTTACTGTTAATTGTTAAGCTTGCAGAAAATGTTAGTGGTGGAGACGGTTGAATTTTGGCTCTGAGCTGTGCATGGCTCTTAAACAATTCACATACTCCTCTATATGTCAGAGTACATCCTACCGAGGCTAAACTGGCACCAGAAAGACTGGGTGAGCTGAAACCTCCAAGCAAGAGGATGGGAGTCAGTGAGAGTTTCTGTACCCATCACTGCCCCCTTATATGGGATTCAGCAGCCTAGCCAAGGACGACCTATAACTATGTTTAAGAACTAGTCTGGAATTTCATCTCTTTCTCAGCACTCTAGGGTATGTTGGTTTCTGGCTCTGGAGCATGAGAAAATATTGGTATGCAACACCATGGGCCAGGAGAATTGGTTATCCTTTATCATGGGTTTGGTTGTTCCTGGTGAATGTCATCATGTCTCTATTAAACTCCTGTAGGAAGTCAGTAGGAGTCTGGTGGTTTTAAAAGAAAAAAATTTGAAAAAGAAATTAATAGCATTGTTCTCTTTCTCTTCCTCTTCCTCTTCTCTTAACTTCTGCAAAGAGTCACAGCCATGTGCAGCACCATGAGTCTGCCCCTGATACTCCAGCCAGAGACAGAGTACCCGGCCCAAGGAGATACAGCACCAGGCATCAAACTAAAACCAAATTGTAACATTTTATCAGCCTCACCTGAAGCTATACGCTTGATTCCAACTCATGTGAGAGAGTTTTGATAAAGTCACCATGGACCTACTTTTCTGCTGTCTTGGGTCAGGACCGCCATCACGTGGTCGTGACCCCC
>VZTO01006948.1:6063-40536 GCA_013400615.1 Syrrhaptes paradoxus
TTCACAAATAAAAAGGAAGCAAAATCCAAGAGCTTGATGATCTTGACATAAATAACCATCCCAGCAGAATGGGAGTTGTGACATGCCAAGCTGCAGATCTACTAATAAGGACTTAAAACCACCAGCAAAAAACTCTTTAGTGCTACTATAATGTATGCAGAACAGCTGCAGGATCCTTAAAATATTAGTACGGCTAAGAAATGTCATAAGTCTGTTATCTGGACAACTCATAAGTATTTAATCTTTATTTCTGTGGGAAAGCAGAGTAGTGCTAATCAGAAACTGAAGAAAAATTTAACACTAATTTATCCAATGTTTTGTAACGCCTAGCCCAGCGTTGCTGCTATTAAGTTTTTTTTTAAATACTGTCAGTAAGGCGTGTGATACGGTTCAGTGCCACGTGGTGAACGAACCAGGGTTTTCCCTTCTACTTAACCAGAGTGGAATCAATAGGTGGCGCTGAGTGCAAATTTTTGGGCCAAGGTGGTGCAGTTTGAAGATTAACTTTGGAAACAGATTGTTTTGACTGTGTTTGCTAATGATTGTGACACAAGAATGCCACCCACTGCCTGGATTTGCTGATGTGAAAACTGTGGGAAGTGGGGATGCACAGTGTTAGCTTTGTAGTACTGAGTATTAGAGATGGGATGAAATACAAAGGATAAGGCTGGAAATTGAGAATTCATAGCTACTTCCATAAGCAGTGAAAGCTTATGGGTTAGAAATTATAAAGAGGACAGAGACCTGGGCGTATTTGTTGACAGTGTGACTGAATTCATCAACCTGTCTCATAAAGATGATGTGTGAACCTAAGACGTATCAGATGAAATATTTTCAGTAGTGTTAATGATTTTCTTGTATTACAAGTCCAGAGTTTTACTGGTTAAATTCCCCCTCATTTCAGGAGGAATAAAAAAAAAAAAAAANTGGCTGACTGTCATTTCAGATCTACGGATGACAAGTAGACATCTGACTGGATGTAATCAGTCTAGGGAATGTGGTAAGACTGAGGTAGCCGGCCCTCCTTGTCAGTTTTGGTGGAGAAATGCATGTGGTTTTACTCTGGGTTTCCTGTCAGATGCTTTTGTTGTATCTGGAATAAAAAGGCATGCAACATCTCAGATGCCTCCAATAATTCTGAGCGCTTCAGTTGATAAAATGAGAATTTCATTATACCCTTTGACTTAGCCTGGCATCCAAGACCTAGTTCGGTCCTTGATGGTTCTTGCTTCCTATTCCTTTTTGTTGACCTACTGATACAGGTAAGTCCAAACTAAAATGTGTGGGAGAGGAGGCGTGGAGAGTCATCTGAAATTGTGAGGCATGTAATCCTGGAGGCATGAAAGCTATTTAAATTCTCATTGCATTGCTCCCGGCTGTCTGTCCAACACCTTACTGGGTGTTGGCTTGAAAAAAAGGCTAATTCATCAATGAGAAGGGTCCTCCCTTGGGGAAGGACAGATCTACCTCAGGATTGTTGTGTCTAAATGGAATAAATTTCTCTGTCTCTTCCCCAAGTTCCTCTCCCATCTACTTGTACAGTCACGTCTTAGTGATCTGAAAGAATTTTCTTCTCCGCTGTTTTAATTTGGTATGGATAGTCTAGACTGTCCCAAAGGGAAGAAATATCTCCATTAAGCTGATTTTACCTGTTAGTTTCCCTACAATATTCTTAATATCAATATTCTTAGGTTTATGAAAGATATAGTTGTTTTTTACTTCTGTATACTCCCTGCAGCTCTAAATTTTATGCTTAAAAAACTCCATCATGAACATGCCCTTGTATTATGCCATGGTCTTACAGCTTTATACAACAGAATTTTTGGTGGTTGTTACTCATCTCCTGGAAAGAGTCAAGGTTCAGGACTTAGTGGCAAATGTGACTGTATTGGATCTTTTTCCTTGCCAGTTTCCTACTTTCAGTCCTTTCAAGTGCCTGATGAAGCTTTCTCCAAAGTATGTTTTGGATTAGGAAATTAATTTATTGGTTTGTTTTCTCAGAGCAGACACTTCCAGGCCAGAGGAATTTTTGAAGTCCTCTTGACATCTAGGAGATGCTCATGGCACTGTGCCTTAGTCCCAATACTGTACCTACAGCAAAGAGGAAGTTGGGACCAGCTCTGACTATGCAGTTGTCATTCAAGCTGATGTAGCACGTTAGCTCAAGTTAAAGTTCTGATACATGATCACGCTGCAATCACAAGATGCACCTTGGTGATCAGAGTGCACTCTGTCATGGAGGTTTGCTCAGAACTGTCTCCACCTCTGATGTGTTTAGAATGGCTAGATGGGATCTCCACGTGTACCTTCACCAAACATTATGGAACTGTTGAGACATTCAAGTGTGTAGTGGCATTTTGCAAAGCAGTGCTAAGATCGTTATTTGCTTGTAAGACCCAGAAAAGCCTCTAGAGACACTAGGATGGAGGATGCTCTCTGGCGTGTGCAAGAGTATAAAGCAGTCATGTCAACCAAGGCTCAAAGAAAGAAAGGGCTAATAAACACTTCTCAAAATGATCCACTTGTTTGTTCATCTCACAGCTATCTTCTCTTTTTTCCTATAGCTCCTTATCTTTTGTAGGAACTGAAAACCTGTTCTTTCTGGCTCTCATGAACTCCTGAGAGGAGAGAGGACTATGGGGGAGGAGAGGCAGGGAAGCATCTGAGATGATGAGGACTGTAATTCCCTAGGCATGAATGCTATGTAAACTATCAAGGCAAAAAGTGCTGTTCATTAAACGTTTAAATTTCAGAGACCCTTCTGATGCACATGAGGTAGAAATTGCTCAGTGGGATCTTTCTAAAGATGTTTGATGAAAAGGATTTAAGTGAACATTAATTTTTTCAGCATTGTTTAAGCAGATTGCTGTCAGTAGTTACTTTGCAACTAGCTTATCCTTATTTCTTTCTAGATAAACATTGAATCTGGAGAAAAAAGATCTTTTTTCCTGTGAATTTTGGAGAGGGTTTTTTTTTTTGTTTTAAGTGAAAGTCCCCATGTAGTCCTGGAACTGAATGTTGCTCATCTAGTGATAAGACTTGACATTGACTCAAATATAGGAATTTTTTATTTTTTTAATTTTTTTTTTTTTACTTGTCTCCTTACAGGGTGTTGCAAGATTTTCTGCTGTTAATAAGGTAAGGGAAATTTGTTAAACTCAATTTGCCTTGACTGCAGAGAGGGTGCGCTCTTGCACCGCTGTTATGTCCGTTCGCGGAGAAAAAACGCGTTCACCTGCTCCTGGTTTGGCAGTGGGGCTACCTTGATTGAAAAACCTTTCCTGAGGCACAGGGTAGCTTTAAACGTAATTTCGTTACATACTGATAAGACTCAGAACACTTTATTTGTAATGAGTAATAGATCATTGACCAAGGTCATTGATTTTCTATCAAAATTGTACCTGGGAAACCCTACATTCGATTTGTGCTGTGCTGCTGTACTACTAGCATAATATTTCATACTTCCAGATGCTAAATTGTTGTTTCCTTCTTGGGGATCTTTCAGTCCCTTAACTATGCAAATCCAGATCAGGTGCGTGAGCTCCTGATTGTTTTAGCATGCAGAAGATATTTTTTTATTCCTAAATCCTCTTGAGAATGGAACTGGGATGCTGACAGGTTTTCTCTAGCTATCCTGAAATGGCCTTTTTTTTTTTTTTTCTTTCTTTCTTTCTCCCTTCAATTTTAAAATGTCAGCTGAGTATATGCAGCATGGATGTAAAAGACGCTCTTGAAAATAGCCTCACGCATCATCCAGAGTGGGGATTCTTCATTTTGTGCAAACAGTTACTAAGGTTCCTTGTGTTATCCAGCTTTAGTTCAGTGATCAATTTACCATTAACACTATTTTCTAAAGGTTAAAGAGTTGATAGCATGAAACCTTTAGTCAGTAATGTGATACCAGCAACCACCATGGCAAATGAGTTTGTGTTCACTAAATGTGCATGGGGAAGCATAAGACTTCTAAAGTAGAGCAAAGGCATGTGCAAGCCAGAACTTAATTCAATTCTTCTGTGCAGTCCAGGCTGCATGCAGGGAGCCTGTGCTGCCATTAGTTTAATAGTTAATTTTGTGCTTTTAAAGAGGAATTGGAATCACAAGTGAAGCAGGCTGAATCAGTAGACCTTGTATTTTTATAAGCTCTTATGCTGTATTAAAGAACTTCTAAGCACAACTGTATTTGTTCACAAGGTTCTTTTCCTGCCCCAGAATTACAGTTGTTTCACTCTGGCTTTGGGCGTTGGTTTTAAGTTTGTCTGTCCCTCCCAAGCTTTTGTTTCCTATTTTTCTCCTCGCTTCTTCCTGGAAGGTACTGGAGATAAAGGTACTAACATCTGCTTCTCATCTTTTGTCTTTTTTCTGGGGTACTGCCTCTGTTTATACTAACAGTCAGTAAGAGCATCTAAGACTTTCATTGTCTTGTGTTTATATTGGCACTGTAAGAAATGTGTGGCTTTATACAGCTTCTTGGCTTTCACTGTCAGAAATAAGCATTTGTTCTACTGCAGCAGAAAAGTCTTCAATTTTCCTCAAAAAGATCTTTCCTAGGGCCTGTTTCTCTCTCCAGCTACTTCCCAGGCTGTATAATGAGTAGTCCTTCAGAAAAAAATCATGATTTGTCACGACTATCTATCAAACCTTTTGTGTTTTGCCAAACCTTTGTCTGCTGGAGGTTCATCAAGTATTTTAGATTTCTGGTTTGGTATTTTATTTCCTGCTGTGAATTCAACATACATTTTAAAAAATCCTTCAGCAATGCAGCCTAGCCCATATGTCTTTTTTTCTGCATAAATTAATAGAATCATAGAATGGCCCGGGTTGAAAAGGACCATAGTGATCATCTAGTTTCAACCTCCCGCCATATGCAGGGCCTCCAACCACTAGACCAGGCTGCTCAGAGCCACATCCAGCCTGGCCTTGAATGCCTCCAGGGGTGGGGCATCCACGACCTCCCTGGGCAACCTGTTCCAGTGTGCCACCACCCTTTGGGTGAAAAGCTTTCTCCTAATCTCTAACCTAAACCTCCCCTGTCTTAGTTTAAAACCATTCCCCCTTGTCCTATCACTATCCACCCTCGTAAACAGTCGCTCCCCCTCCTGTTTATAGGCTCCCTTCAAGTACTGGAAGGCCGCAATGAGGTCTCCCCGGAGCCTTCTCTTCTCCAAGCTAAACAAGCCCAGTTCCCTCAACCTTTCCTCATAGGAGAGGTGCTCCAGCCCTCTGATCATCTTAGTGGCCCTCCTCTGCACCCGCTCCAAGAGCTCCACGTCCTTCCTGTGCTGGGGGCCCCAGGCCTGGACACAGTACTCCAGATGGGGCCTCACAAGAGCCGAGTAGAGGGGCACAATCACCTCCCTCTCCCTGCTGGCCACCCCTTTTTTAATGCAGCCCAAAACACAGTTGGCTTTGCGGGCTGCAAGCACGCACTGCCGGCTCATATCCAGCTTCTCGTCCACCAGGACCCCCAAGTCCTTCTCCGCAGGGCTGCTCTCAAGGAGATCTTCCCCCAGTTTGTATAAATACCTGGGGTTGCCCCGACCCAAGTGCAGCACCCTGCACTTGGCCTTATTAAACCTCATTAGGTTTACACGGGCCCACTTCTCCAGCCTGTCCAGGTCCCTCTGGATGGCTTTCCTTCCTTCCAATGTGTCGACAGCACCACTCAGCTTAGTATCATCTGCAAACTTGCTGAGGGTGCACTCAATGCCATCGTCTATGTCATTGATGAAGATGTTAAAGAGCACCGGTCCCAAGACGGACCCCTGAGGGACACCGCCCATGACCGGCCTCCACCCTGACACAGAACCATTAATCATAACCCTTTGGCTGCATCCGGCCAGCCAATTCCTAACTCATAGTACAGTCCATCCTTCAAATCCACACCTCTCCAATTTAGAGAGAAGGATGTGGTGAGGGACCACGTCAAGGGCTTTGCTTCCACAAACTGCTTCCACATAGCTGTCAGTCACTACATGCATGCCCTGATTCAGATTAATTTAAGAATCCAAGCCATCTATTCAAAGTATGGGCTGATTCGGAGATGTTGAGAGTACTGTCCTGTATAGTTTCTATGTAAGACTACATAGAATACATAGATTAGGACTTTTCACCTTTGAAAAAAGTAAGTTGAGGTGGATATGACAAACATGTAAAATACCAGGTGAGGGAATACTTGCCAGTCTGTTCTAATAACAGTTGAACACCAGCAAACAAATCATGCAGGTGCAGGTTGAAAGCAAGCAAAGCGAATGTTTTTCGTAACTCCTGGTTAAGCTGCAGAATTTCTTCCTGAGAGATTTTGCATGTGAAATCTTATTTGAATTTGAAAAGCAGTTGAACAAATCCCAAGAAAAGAAACCCATGCAGGGCTATTAAACGTGAGATAACACCTCTGGATGCAGCAACCAGAGCTGCAAAGGGGTTAATTTGGAAAGGGGAGATGTGTGCTCCAGACGGAGACATCTCTCTCCTGCTGCATCTCTTTTCATCCCCCTCAGAGACAGGCAGCAGTTTCCAGAGCTTTGGCATGCTTTAGGGTGAGGAAAGCCATCTACGGATAAGCTGAGAGTGGTTTGTGTGCAGGAAGAAAACGATAGAAGAGAAAACAAAGTTTCTGCAATGAAAAGGATCTGGAAGAGGCATAATAAGATGGAATTAAAGAAAATTTCATTAAGGGGGCTGGTGATGCTGTCTTCTCCAACTGCACAGGAGACTGGAGAGCAGTAAGGGGCTTTAGAGTGAGGAGAAAATGAAGAGTATGCTAATTGCACACAGGTACTGGAGAGGGGGAGTGAAGGGAGAGATTGGTACGACCTCTGGCAGGTGAGGGAAAAGAGGAAGAATAAAAGAAGAGAGGAAGTTTGCAGCCATTTATGGGGTCTTACTACTTTCTTTGTCCATTGTCATGTTCTGCACCACTCACCTACCTACCATGTAATACCGTGTAGTATTAGAGCCTCCAGTTATTGTTGTCTCTTCAGCCATCTGCCACTTCTCTGATTTATCTCAGCCTGTAACCATCACCACTTGGTTCTGTGGCCGATGCTGTTTCTAGTATGGCTCTGCTCCTGCCCACGCATGGGATTCAGGCCAGTGGAGTCTGTGGTAAATATTTGTAAGACTAATGTACTTATATATGAAATCAAGCTTTCTCTAATGTGTAGAAGCCTCTTTTGTATGTAATCTGCATTACATTTACGGTTATCATTTCAGTGTTCTACTGATTATTTTAATTGCAACACATTTCTGAGTGTTGTCTATCAGATCTGCCCTCTGCTTTGGACTATTGGCAGTTCTGGTTGGATAGAGGTTAGGGCAGCCTGAAAGTTGCCATAATGTGTGTGGGAATCCCTTGGTCATGCTTTTAAAGAGGTTTTTTAAACTAAATATATCCTCTCTCTCTCTGTATTTAATCCATGCAATGCAGTGTTTACTAGAGGTATACAGGAATAATCTTAATCACTGTACTTAACAATGTGTAAGACTGAAGCACTTTCCTTCTTGAAATTCCAATGATTTCACATGCAGGGAGTTACTCCATTTTCACTTCATTATTAATCCATTTATACATGGACTTTGGGAGATGAAATCTAGAATCATAAAATGGCTTGGGTTGAAAGGGACCTTCAAGATAATCTAGTTCCAACCCCCCTGTCATGGGCAGGGACACCTTCTACCAGACCAGGTCGCTCAAAGCCTCATCCAGCCTGGCCTTGAACACCTCCACGGATGAGGCATCCACAGCTTCTCTGTGAAACGTGCCAGTGCCTCTCCACTCTCCCAGTAAAGAATTTCTTCCTAATATCTCATCTAAATCTACTCTCTTTCATCTTAAAGCTATCACCCCTTGTCCTGTCACTACACTCCCTGATGAGAGTCCGTCCCTATCTCTTCCGTAGGCCCCCTTCAGGTACTGGAAGGCTGCTATAAGGTCTCCCCAGAGCCTTGTCTTCTCCAGGCTGAACAACCCCAACTCTCTCAGCCTGTCCACATAGGGGATGTGCTCCAGCTCTCTGACCATATTTGTGGCCCTTGTCTGGACTCACTCCAGGAGGTCCATGTCCTTCTTGTGCTGAGGACTCCAGAGCTGGTTGCAGTACTCCAGGTGAGGTGTCAGGAGAGCAGAGTAAAGGGGGAGAATCACCTCCCTTGACCTGCTGGTCACACTTCTTTTGATGCAGTCCAGGACACAGTTGGCTTTCTGGGCTGCAAGTGCCCATTGCTGGCTCATGTTCAGCTTCTCATCAACCACAACCCCCAAGTCCTCTTCAGTACTGCCCTGAATCCGTTCTTTGCCCAGCCTGTATTTGTGCTTGGGGTTGCCCCAGCCCAGGTCCAGGGCCTTGCACTTGGCCTTGTTGAACCTCATGAGGTTTGCATTGGCCCGCCTCTCAAGCCTGTCAAGGTCCCTCTGGGTGGCATCCCTTCCCTCTAGTGTGTCGACTGCACCACACAGCTTGATGTCATCGGCAAGCTTGCTGAGGGCGTACTAAATCCCACTGTCCATGTCTCCCACAAAGATGTTAAACATTGGTTCCAATACAGATCCCTGGGGAACACCACTTGTCCTTGCTCTCCACTTGGCATTGAGACATTGACCACAGCTCTTTGGGTGTGACCATCCAGCTAATTCCTTATCCACTGTGTGGTCCAACTGTCAAATCCATGGCTCTCCAATTTTAAGACAAGAATGTTGTGTGGGACAGTGTCGAACGCTTTGCAAAAATTCAGGTAGATGACACCAGTTGCTCTTCCTTATCCACCAATGCTGTAACTCCATTGAAGGACAGTAAAATTGTCAGTTATGTTTTTCTCTTGGTGAAGCCACATTGTCTGTCACCAATAACCTCTCTGTTTTCCATGTGCTTCAGCAGAATCTCCAGGAGGATCTGCTCCATGATCTTGCCAGACAGAAGAAAGACTGACTGGTCTGTAGTTCCACGGATCTTCCTGTTTTCCTTTCTTAAAAATTTGAGTTATATTTCCCCTTTTCCAGTCCCCAGGAACTTCCACAGACTGACACAACTTCTCAAATAAATAGTGGCTTAGCAATGATGTTTGCTAGTTCCCTCAGGACCTACAGATGTATCTCATCTGGTCCCATGGACTTGTGCACCTTCAGGTTCCTTAGGTGGTCTTGCACGTGATTTTCTCCTACCATGGGTGTTTCTTCATTCTCCCAGTCCCTGCTTTTGACTTCAGTGATTTGGGCGGTGTGGCTTGAGCCCTTTTCAGTGAAGACTGAGGCAAAAAAAGTCTTTGAGTACCTCAGCCTTCTCCATATCCTGAGCAACCAGCTCTCTCGTTTCCCTTTTGAGAGGGCCCACGGTTTCCCTTTTATCCCCGACGAACCTGTAGAAGCTTTTGTTGTTGCCCTTGACATCCCTGGCCAGATTTGATTCTATGAGGACTTCAGCTTTCCTAACCTGATCCCTAGCCACTCAGACATTTTCTCTGTGTTCATCCCAGGCTACCTGTCCTTGCTTCCACCCTCTATAGGCCTCTTTTTTGAGTTTAAGTTTATCCAGGAACTCCTTGTTCATCTATGAAGGCCTCCTGGTATTTTTGCCTGACTTCCTCTTTGTTGGGCTGCATAGGTCCTGAGCTTGGAGGAGGTGGTCCTTGAATATTACCCAGCTTTCTTGGGCCCCCCTTCCCTTCAGGGCTTTATCCCATGGGACTCCATGGAGCAGATCCCTGAGGAAGTCGAAGTCTGCTCTCTTGAAGTCCAGGGTAGTCAGTTTGATATGCAACCTCCTCACTGCCCTAACGATATTGAATTCTACCATTTTGTGGTCACTACAGCCAAGGCTTCTCTTCAGTTTCACATTCCCCACCAGCTCTTTCTTGTTGGTGAGAACAAAGTTGAGCATAGCACCTCTCCTTGTTGGTTTCTCTGTCACTTGGAGAAGGAAATTATCATCAACACACTCCAGAAACCTTCTGGGTTGACTAGATGACATTTATTGATTCATTATAAAAATATTTAGGATGTTCCTCTATGGAAAGAAAAAAATAGATCAGGCAGACTGTATACTGCATCATCACAGTAATTCTTTTCCCCTTAGCTGAAGCCCAGAAGAGTCACAAAACTACAATTCTGGAAAAGAGAAGAGACTGAGAGCCGACAGAGAGACAGTGCTTTCAGATAGATCCTTATCTACATACTGGGCATGATGTGCATGATATGGAACAGACCATTGGCCAATTTGGGTCTCAGCCCTAAACCCAAGGTCTAATCCTAAACTGAAAATTATGGGCTATGCTGCCTCCCAGCTTCTCCTGCACCTGCAGACACTGGCACAGCAGAGAAGCTGCAAAGTCCTTGACTGTCCTGGCAACAACTACAAACATCAGTGTGTGATCAGCCTTCTGCTCAGCACAAATCCAGACACAGCCTCACACTAGCTACTATGAAGAAAGCTAACTCTGTCCCAGGCAAAACCAGGACAAACATTTGTAAAATGTCTTGAGAAGTGCAAAATACTGAAATAATAAATGCTTATAAAAATCTGAAAGGGTGATATTAAGATGCAAATGTCAGCATCTTCAGTGGTTGATAAATAGACTGTGTAGAAGCTGAATTCTGCATCTTTCCCTCCTCAAGTACGCTGCTGGGATTTGGTGTCCTCTACTAGGCTGCTAACATTCATGTGCCTTAGAGTAACTCAGTCATCTTCCTGATATTCACCCCTTTCAAGCATGATTGAAGTTTGACAACAGAGTCAAATCTTCTAATAGAAGACACGCAGATGGCACAGCTAGAAAATGGAATTGCATAAGCTTAAATTTCTTAGGAAACCTACCTAAAAATATGGTCTTCCAGACCTATTCATCAGTCTTGCATCCCAGTGAACTATGGTTTTTCATGTGTGATAGATATCAAGATCTGGAAGCAGAGAACATTTTGATTAAATTTGTCTTCTTTGTTGTCACAGGTAAATTCAGTGTATTCTTAGAATGTAAATCCTGCTGCTAATTAAGTTGTTCAGTATTTGAGATGATAGTCTTAAAAAAATACAGCTCACCTCAGGGAGTCCCAGAAAGTAAAATGTCCATAAAAGGATTGTAATTTACCAGGGATAACTACAGTATATCCATTCAGTGGAAACAATTGAAGCTATTTTCATTTTTTATAAGTTATTTTCAGTTTGCAAAAGTTACTTTTATTCTCAAAAACTGAAAAAACAGTTATTCTGAAAAAATCAAATATCGATGATTTAGATTGAGTTGAACAATGCAGTATAAAATTCTTCAAGCTGATCTCTGTTTGCTTCATGCTCCATTTTTAGCAAAAAGAGGAGAACAATGAATAGATGTCATAACATCTGTGCAGAAGCAACATGCTCGAAGGCCTAGTCAAATACAAATCTTACATAATGAGTTTGACTTTTATATCTGAAGAAAACAAAACCCATTAGAAGCAGGCTGGTTTATGAGCAGCAGATCTAAGGAATTTTGCTCTCTTTTAGTTCTATTGTTTCTATCTCCTACCCTTAGTCCCAGTGCTTCATTTGTCTTCTGTGACACTACTACTGGGCAGAAGCCTGTACCAAGGAGCCGTAGTTTTCTTGCTGACCGTTGCCATAGGGATGGCATACTCTCTGCATTACGCCTGTGCTGTGATGTCAGGGCACTCATGTTCTCATGCCTCCCCTTCACCTAGCTGTGTTTTTTTGGGGAAAGCTGTAGAAAGTGAGTTACCTCAGAGATTATGCCGTGTGTGCTGTACAAGGAGCAGCTGAGGGACTGGGGCTGGCTCATCATGGAGGAGAGAAGGGTTCAGGGGTACCTGATGGGCTTCTAGGACTGACAAGGAGATTATTAAGAAGGTGGAGCCAGGCTCTTCACAGTGGTGCCTGGTGGGATGATGCAGTGGGTTGAGCCTGGATGGACGCCAGGTGCCCACCAAGCAGCTCTATCACTCCCCTCCTCAACAGGATAGGGGAGAGAAAATACAACAAAAGGCTCGTGGGTCAAGATAAGGACAGAGAGACCACTCAGCAATCACCACCATGGGCAAAACAGACTCAACTTGAGCAAATTAGTTTCATTTATTACTGGCCAAAATCAGAGTAGGATAATGAGAAAATAATACCAAAATCTTAAAACACCTTTCCCCCACCCCTCCCTTCTTTCCAGGCTTAACTTTACTTCTGATCACACATTGTCTCTGCTGCCTCATCCTCCTCAAAGGCACTCCTCCTCATTCTTCCCCTTCTTCAGTGTGGGGTCCCTCCCACAGGAGACAGTCTTCCACAAACTTCTCCAATATGAGTCCTTCCCATGGGCTGCTCCAGGGTGGGTTCCCCACGGGGTCACAGGTGCTGTGAGCAAACTTGCTCCAGCCTGGGCTCCTCCCTCCATGGGGTCACAGGTCCTGCCAGGAGCCTGCTCCAACACGGGCTTCCCACAGGGTCACAACCTCCTTTGGGCATCCCCCTGCTTGGGTGTGGGGTCCTCCCCAAGCTGCAGGTGTATCTCTGCTCCCCGTTACCTCCATGGCTGCAGGGGCACAGCTGCCTCGCTATGGGCTGCACCACGGGCTGCAGGGGAACCTCTGCTCCGGTGCCTGGAGCACTTCCTCCCTCCTTCTGCACTGGCCTTAGTGTCTGCAGAGCTGTTGCTCTTGCATATTCTCACTTCTCTCTCCAGCTGCAGTTCTGTAGGGTTTTTTTGCCTCTTCTTTAGTATCCCAGAGGCACTACCACTGTTGCTTATGGGCTCAGCCTTGGCCAGCAGTGGGTACATCTTGGAGCTGTCTGGTACTGGCTCTGTAGGATGCAGGGGAAGCTTCTTGCAACTTCTCACAGAAGCCATCCCTGTAGCCTCCCTGCTACCAAAACCTTGCCATGCAAACCCAATAAGTTCCACTCCTCACCTCTGCAAATCACATATTTAAGAATTATTAGAATCCACATTCATCACACAATCTTCACAAACTGCACTCACATCAACAAAAAAAATTCCTTACACCAAAATCAAAATAACATAATCACAACACCTAACAAAAGTGGACAATTTATACACAATCCACCTCTCGTCCCTTCACCACAATTACAACAACAGAAATTCCCCACTTTTCACTCTCTAGCTGTGTTCTATGCATGTTTTGCCTGTTACCTCTCCCAGTTACTATTATTATCTCAAATTCCTCATGCCCCATGTTGGATGCCAAAAAGGATGGTGGTGGGTTGACCTTGTCTGGATCTCAGGTGCCCACCAAGCTGCTCTATCACTCTCCTCCTCAGCAGGACAGGGCAGGGAGAAAATAAGATAGTGTGATGGGTTTACCTTTGGCTGGGAGCCAACCCCACACAACCACTCACTCCAGTATTGTTAGTGGGTGAGAATATGATGGTGGTGCACTCTGTAGAACCTTCCCACCACATGGGCTGTGTGAACTGGACTTCATCTGGATCTTCAGGTAACTGTGGGTTTCTCGGGTCATAATAGATCACCTCCCGCACAGCCAGTTCCCTCAGGTACTGGATAGCACTCTCTATGTTGATCTACTTGCCTGGATTACATACAATCTCTTCCTTATGGGGATACCTTTGCCTCACAGCTTCTAGGAGCCATCTCCAGAGGCTGTAAGCTCCTTGCTCTTGTCCAATTGCTTTATCGATGCCTCCTTCCTTAGCAAGGGATGCTAGCTTTTTGGCTCCTTTACCCTCCAGATCCAGGCTACTGACTCCACTGTCACAGCATCTGAGCAGCCAGGTTACAATGGTCTCACATTTATTACAGCCATAACCTTTTTGGATGTAGGAGAATATTGGGGAGACAGCCTTGATGCTGTGTGAGCACTGCTCAGCAGTAGCCAAAACACTGGTGTACTGCCAACACCTTTCCAGCTACCAGTACAACACACAGCACTATGAGGGCTGCTGTGGTGAAAATTAACTCAGTCTTAGTCAGTCCCAATACATATAAGAGCCAACAGGTATCAACTGAAACATTAAATGTTCTGACTGGTTGTAAGGAGAAACTTCTTAACCATGATGACAGTCGTGCAGTGGACCAAGGTGCTCAGGAAGGTTGTGTAGTCTCCATCATTAGAAGTTCTCAAGACCAGGTTGGATAAAACCTTGAGCAATTCTTTGCTGATCCTGCTTTGAGCAGGAAGTCCCTTCCAATCTGAGCTATTATATGGTACTACTTTTCTGTCCAATCTGGTAACCTCATGAGATAGTTGCATGAAATATAGAGGCAATTGCATAAACAGAAGATTGCTTTTACATTTTTGCCTCTCCTGCTCCCTTAAAAAAAAAGCTTCATTTGTCTTGTGTCTTTCACCTTTTACTGTTAACAAAGGTTTTATCATACCAGGCCTGTATTTCTCTGTGCTTTATCATTATGTTAGAGGTGCAAATATCTCATTCTACACAGAATAATTTACTTCTACTGCTATCTGTTTAAAGCTACAGTTGTACAATACAAAAAATGTAAAAAAGTAAAAAAAATTAGTCATGGACACATGGTGACCAAGTAAACTAATTTAAAACAACCAAGTAAGACAAACTTGCAATTGGGAGAAGCAATGTTGAGACAGAACAGGTCTGAGAAGCTTCAGCTCTGGTGCCTTTTAAATGCAGTAAAAAGCTTATGGTTTGTCACTAGCTACGACAAAACTCTATTACAGGGCTACATGGTCAAACTATTAATAATTTGATTCCAGATTTTCTGGATTTGTATCAGTTAGGAAATTGGGATTTGGTCAATTGTCTTCAGATATGTTGTTCCTTGCATGCAAATTATACACATGAAACAGAAGTTCCTAAGTATAGTAACTTGTTGGCTTCCAACATTATCACTTATTGGATACTGTGCTACTTCTGTCACAATGAACAAGCCTGTTTGGTTTAATGGCTATGATGTCAGTCTCCAGGAAATGTCATATACAGCACAAGCTCTTTAAAATGCAAATAATATTGTTCTTGGGCTGTAGTACTTTCTGTACTTAAACTGTAATGAATACCCTGAAATGCTTCTAGTTCAGCTTGTTCGTCAGTATAGGCTGAAGAATATTTCACCTATATATATATTGGGAGAAGCTTCTTGCCTTACTAATTTTGAGACCATAGGTTCATAGCGCTCTTGCTGTCATAATGTTCAAACTGCCTGTGTTATCTTCCCTTGTGTCTTTTTGCCACTGTTATACACCAGGTTATGATGAGTGCAGGTGAGCTATCTAGTGTTTGTATGTGCATTGCCTTTCAGATTATCTGTATGTCTTAGCCAGTGCATATTTACTCTTCATTTTGGCTACTGGAAGAACTATTCCCACAGGTATTCTTCAATAAGCTTTGAATGTTTCAATATCATGTCAGTCATTTTATTTTCATTAAAGACCTAACCTTCAGGAGACTCTGCTGGGAAGGTCTGAGGCTGCCTGCTGCACCTAGTTGTGGACCTGAATAAAAATCTGTCAGTTAAGAGCAAGGATGAGGCTGGCCAGGAATAGAAAATTGTCACTAGCAGTTGTTTAGGATGCAGTTTTAATATGAATTTAGATGCAGGTACCTATAAATAGAATAAAACCTTGAATATAACGGTAGTTAAATGTATTTTTAAATACAAATACTCAATTTTCTGAGAGTTTTCTTTAGTAAAGCTCTTTCATTTCCTGCTTCACAAAGGCCATTCCCATTGGTTTAAATGATTTCATTTTCAACTTCACAGTAATTTACAGATAGGGAAGCAGCCATGTGGTATGCTTATGGTCCTGTCCAAACTGTGACGGCTACTGCTCAATAGAACTCGCGAACAGCTTCTGGGTGGCCAAACTGATCCAGATGTATTGCAAGCATGAAGTTACTAAGACCCATTTTTAACCTGTTTGAGGTCTTTGATGCTACTCTTCTCAAAATCCCTTTTCAGAACATGATTGTCTAGATATCTTCTTCTCATTTCAAATGGATATTTATTCATGGCTCATTAGGAGTCATTTGTTCTCATGCATAATAGTTCATTTTCTTCCCTGATGTTAACTCTGCTATTATGTGTGTATTATTATTATGCTATTATGTGTATAGGTATATATATATATATATGCTAGAATAGTCTTTGCCTTTTAGAGGAAGATTGCTTGGAACCAAACAGCAAATACTTTCTCACAGTTTCTCTTAAAACAGGCTCCCCACTCCTTTCATCTCTCAGGTAGGCCTTCTTCATGTGACTTTTAAGATTTATCTTTATGGAGTATAGATCATCACACTTGGTTCCACTACTGAGATGATGGCTCACAAGAACAATTTTCTATCCACTGGGAAAACCTCTGTTGACAGATTTTATTATTTTATTCCTGTACTTTTTAATTCTGTCTCACACTAGAGATTTATGTTAGCATACCTGAGCAAAGTGACTCAGCACTGCCTATAGAAAGAAAAGCTAACAGACACTGTCTCTCTGGTTATAAAACCAGAATAGTTCTGCCTGACTACTGTGGTGTGCACTGATCAGGCTGAAAGTAAAGTTTTTCCTGCTGCTTATTCACAATGTTGGTAGTGACAACACAGTTCTTCCAAAATCTCTTTCAGCCTTTCATAAAAGAAAGTGAAAGAGAAATTAAACGTCTCACATGAAGCATTTTGCTAGTAAAAGATCTCTTACCACAGTATGCTGAGAACAAATTGTTATTCTTTTCTGTTTCTGCATCCAAAGCGATTCTTGGTTCAGTGTTTATGACTATGGTATTTCCCTCTTCACATATTCTCAGGGATCTACTTTGAATCTTTCTGTACAGAGTCTGTCAGTCTTACGGTATTACATACAGTGTATTTCTATACTCTAGGAAAGTAGATCTGAAATATAGTTTGGAAAATACTAGTTGGAGAAAAATTTGCCTCCAAACTTTTATTTAGAAAAAACATGTGACTTGAACTGCACTGTAAAACCGGTTTATTTCAATGCAATGCTTTTCTTTCAACAAATCTGATTTTATTATTAAATATGTCAGGATCTGGGTAATCCCCACAACTAAGTCTCTCTTTTCTTGTTCTTTCATCACGTCCATCACAGTGGTATCTGTGGCTGCCCTGAATTTCAAAATCTGGGACGTCTGAGTTATCCGCATTTAGAAGACTAGCAACAGAAATGAACCTCTTGGGTTTTCTAGATTCATCCATATCTGAAAAACAACACTCTGGTTGTAAATTTTCTTCCTGCATTAGCGTTTGTAATATTCATATGATATTCAGATTTTTGATAGTTCCTGTAAGGGGTGAAAGTTAAATATGAAAGGGTATGGAGGTTCGTGACAGAGAAATTTTAAAATTATTTTTTAAAAAGAATAATTTAAAAAGAAATATGTAAATATTTAGTCACTTTATTAATAAGTTAATAACCAATGATTAAACTAATAAATAATGATTTAATATTATTCAATACTTGTATATTAAAAGAATAATTTAAAATGCATATTGTATTTATGTGCACATTGTTATCATTTAATATATATGTATGCATACAAACATAAACATATATGTATACCATACAGTGTTCCCTGACCCTCTGCGAGATGCTGGCTTATGTCAAAGTGATTTGGATCTGTCCCCAGTGCTCCCCGCTATGAATGATGTGTTGATATAGCCTAGCGCTTAGAGAGACCCTTGCATCAGTGTGTGCCCTACGGATTTTGTGCAGTTAGTCACATACCACACTAACACGCAATACATTTCCTCAGCATTTGCCTGCCTCACTTTGTAACAGCCTGCAGTGGATTACTGTGTCTTTTGCATCAGCTGTTGCTGCCGGTGGTTTTCAATGCTATATTTGTTGCTTTTGTTTGAGTGGTCTTTTCACTGCCTGAGGCCTATCAGTGGGCCAGCCTCATCAGCAGACTGATTTAAGTCCTGGCGGACCTGGTCCATCAGAGCTTCCAGAGTACGGACAAATAAGTAGAACAGATCAGTATCTTTGGACAAGAATCCCTCACCAAACCTTTCAAGAAAACTAGCTGTGACATAGGACAGAAGGCCCATGAGTCAGTGCATAATTTGTTTAAAAAGGTAAGAGGTAGAGAGTAATTGGTTAGGTCCAGCTAAAGAGAGATCACCAACATATCTACAAGGAATTGTGCTGCTCACCAGAGAAGATGATGAGCAACAGGTTAAGAAAACTGCTAGTAGTGCAAAGTTATTCATAGCAGTAAGGTTTAGATCAGGTTATGAAGAGTTGGAGGACATTTCTAAGTCACTCAGTCTTGTAATAAACTTTCCCAAGTGAAATTCAACAGAGTTAACTGTAAAGTGGTGCACTTTGGGGGAAAATATGTATATTTTCACTTGTAAAATCATGGTCTCAAAGTTGATCTGTACAACTCAGGGGCAAGGTGGTAGGGTTATGAAAAATTACTCTATAAAGACATTGTCTCAGGGCCCAGTAATGGTCCAAATGTGAATTTGTCGGAAAAATAATATGCCATTGTTCCATTGTATGAATCCGTTCACCTACCATGTAACTTTACAGCCTAGCAAAGACANGTTATGAAAAATTACTCTATAAAGACATTGGCTCAGGGCCCAGTAATGGTCCAAATAGCAGACTAAATGTGAATTTTCCTAAAATTCAATATGCCATTGTTCCATTGTATGAATCCATTCACCTACCATGTAACTTTACAGCCTAGCAAAGACAGAGGGGATATAATAGGGGTCTACAAATCTGTTCACTGCTTTACGATACAAAATCTAGAGGCCTAAAGTACTAAAGCTAGCAGGAAACCAGTTCAAAAGAAACAACAGGAAGGTTGTTCTTTGTGCAAAAATTACATTTACAGATTTAAGATCAGCTGTAGAGTTTGTGCTGTGAGCAGCTTCTCTTCTCTCCATTTTTGCTGCTGTTTTCCTTCATTGCTTGCTCTTCAAGCCACATCTGCTTCTTGCTCTGCTTGCTGCTGTAGCTGATACTGCAGTTTTTCTAACAGATTCTTGTTATTTCAGCTGCTAATTGGAGGGTCTCCAGTACTGCAAAAAGGAGATGCTTAAACATATATCATTTCGTCTCAAAATTGCAAGAGAGATCTATCTCAGTCTTAACTACTGTAACTGTAGCCTGCACAACAATCTGCGACTACTTAATAGTTTACAGCAGATTTCTGAAGCAATCTGCTGCCCTTTTGTCAGGCTGTAACTTCTGTAACCTTGAGTTGGAAACCATTCCCATAGGATGACCGCTATTCCTGGTACACTTAGGTGTAACTATTTATTTAGTATTGCTCTTCTACAGACCGCGTCCAAAGAAGACTAGTTGGAGGAGAACTTGCAGCAGGATGGCCTACAAAATGCTGTGCTAGGGATCTCTGACCCGGGTGAGGAGAGCAATGCCGCAGTGATTATCTGTAGCAAGCGGACTGCAGGAGAGAGTTGGTGATGTGGCAGTTGTCTGCTGAATTTTTCCAGCCTGTTTCTGCACATACAAGGAAACAAGCAGTGTTCATCTCATCCCAAGGTAAGTGTGGCAGTTTTCTCTGTCTCCTGCCTGAGGTTACTGTTGACCCCTCAGTGACCTGCTCACAGACTGAGAGGTTACTGGAGAGCAATTAGGGATTTTCTAGGGTTGGGTGGGGAGTGGGGAGCAGAAGGGGTATGGAAAAGAACACCAGATTTTTGATTCATCTCCTTACATGCAGATGTCCATCTGAAATAGTGCTGTGCACTCTGTTAACTTTTGTGCATACAGGCAGCACCTTGTACAAGGCTGATAGTGGTCTGATATTACAAATCTCTCCTTCCTCTCTTTCCTCTGAGGTTTTGGAGACCTTCAGACAGACAGCTCCAGGCACCCATATCTACTTTGTTTAAGTAATGCTGCTGCTTTCTTTGAGCTTACTTCCACAGGATGTTGCCAAGGGCATGAGCTCCATGTGGCAGAGGGAGAGGAGGCATGGGTGGATACAGGCCTGCTGGAAGAGTGTTGGAAAGGACAGTTCCTGGCATCCTACACCATCTGTGCAGAGCAGACCATGGAGCGGACTCTGAGGCAGGGGCACTATCTTCCCACGTATATGCAACGTCCTGCACAGGAAGTGTTTGGTGTCAAATGGGACCTCCAGGTGATGTGCTGTGAGTAACAAATGGCAATAGACAGAAGGATGAGGAGGATCCCGGAGGCAGATGCAGCATACAGCAGAGAGACTCTAATGATGGTTTGCACATGCGTCAGTAATTCTGGCAATTTATTTCTGGGGTAAGCTATTACCAAATGTTTGTGTATTTAGGAATGATCAGCTTGACAAATTATGATTATAAAATGAAGACTCTTAAACTGTTGACCTTAGGAAGCCCAAATAGCAGGTACCTTTAGTACCTGTCAAGCCTGAAGACACATTAAAATAGACACAAATCATATTTGCCATCATGAAGGTTGTCCATCAAGAAGTGAAATAGCAATCATCTTTTTTTTCCTCCTAAAATTCAATACCTGCAGAGATTTTGCAGTTATATTTAGGGAAATAAGAAAGGAAATCACAACATCATTACTATTTCTCCATGGATTGTCTACCAAAAGACTGCAAAGCTGGTAAAGATACCTGTAGTGAATTGGAGCCAGACTCCAGACTAAACTTGAAGTTTTATGTGAATGTAAAATAAAAATGAACGTGTTGCTCGGTTATCACAGTTCAGGAGAATTCAAAGTGAAGGAGTTCAAATTTAGAATATGTTTCCATTACTGTTCCATTTGCTGTTTTGTCTATCTCTTGAATAATTTATTACAGCTGGTATGACTTTATTAAACTATGACTTTATTAGGTTGAAGTGGTCCAACTGTTCAGCTCACAAAAAGAAAATGCCCAGAAATTGACTTAGCCTATCTTTCTTTATTATTTATCCACAAGGGACAAATTATACCTTATGTCTGATGAAAAAGCTATGATTCATTTTGAGGACAATGTTTAACAGTGTATACTCTGACACTCTCTCCTTAAATTTCCGGAGGGATTCCAAATGTATACCATTAGTTGTGAAGATGACATAGATGTAAGGGATTATATAAAATAAACTGGCAGCAAAGTAAGACTTTAGTGGTCAGCTGAGAGACTGTACTTTTTAACTTGGAGATTAAAAACTGTGCAGTAAGAAACATTTAAAATATCAGGGAAATGAGAAACTGTACTATTCAATTTTAAAACAAAATGCTCCATTTCTTATTAAGGATCACAACAACCTTTTGTTTTCACTCCTTAGTGAGGAAAGATGACTAGGAACAACATGAAAGGGAACAATTCATTTACTTCAGTCACTCTCCATTGCATGTGCCAGGTATCCATGTACCCACAACTAATTTTCATGACTATAGGTGACCTGAAAAATTAATTTGTCATGACAAGCTGGAGACTAATATTAACCAAAGTTAAGCTTACATTTATGTAACTATTTATTACCACGTTAACAAGAGATTTGTCTGATTTTATGGTGTAATTTTTAACATTTAAATTTTAACATTACAGTTACTTCCTATAAAAGACTGTGTCTTCAAGAAACAACTCCAGTGATCACATCCTCCTCCTTACTGCAGAAAAAAGGAAGAAAATCTGGCAATGAACTATAATGAGATAACAATTGGTAGAATTCTTGTGGTCCTTCCAGCTGGCACGAGTAACAGTTCAATTATTGAGGAGGCATCCTCCTTAAAAATCAATAATGTGAAAAGCTGCAAACTGGAACTGAACTACATCTTATAGGCTCCCATCATGACTAACACACCTGGCAAAACCAAGGGAACTTCAGTGACAGGGCAATACATCTTCACAGGAAGACAATAATGCATCTGGGAAAGCCACAAGTGGGCAAAGGCACAGTACCAAGGCAATTATTATGGCATCCTTGCCTTGCCTCATTACACACTCAGAACGTCCTCTCTGCCCCTGTGGATCCAAAATACAGTGCATGTGCATCTCTCCATTGCCCGTTTGACAGTGAATAAAGAAGCCCTACCAAAGTCCCTCAGCTAGTCCAGAGGTCTGTGCAACAGCACCCTGTGTAGTCCTATCACTAGGTAACTATCTGAACTTGACTCTGACCAGTTCCATCTTGATCTGCTGCCACAGTACCGCTACTAAGCTACATGGGCTTTCTACACTGTCACTGTCACTCCACTGTTTTTGCCTCCAAAGAGGAATCTGAGATATATGGGATCAACTAAATAAACCCTTGTCCCAAACCAGAAAACCTTGGGTATCTTTGTCAAGGTCCTCTGGACCTAGATGGGAGAAGCAGAGTCTAGGAAACCCTTTGCTCTAGACAGGTCTCTTATCTGCTTGGCACCCAAAGGGTTAGTAACAGGTTTTGCACTGAAAGACAAAACTTATATTTTGACAGAAAAAGCCCCCTTAAATTAAAGCAAGACTTGACCTACCCACTCCCCTTACTGACCAGAAGCCCTCTCTCACTCATCAGGTGCCTGTTTACCCAGAGTCCTCATGAAGGCCTGAGCTGCTCCTCTCTCTCGCCAATAACAGTGTGTGCAGTGAGCTCCTCACTGTTTGGGACTCCAGCTATAGCCAGATGTTAGTGGAGATAACGTTTTACAAGCAGAGAGTTACGAGGGAACAGGATATTTTCTTGTAGTGACATCCCCAGACAGCACGGTGTTTGCTGTTTTGTGCCGTGCCAACAGCTGCCCAGTCCACCCCAGCGAGGGGGCTGCACTGCCTTCTGGAGGGGTGGATCAGAGTGAGCACTGGGTGCTCACGTGGTCTTCAGCTTGATTTGCTAGACTGGAAACTGAGCCGCCCTGTCTGTATAAAGACAACGTTGTTGTTCTATTAGAGCAGACCGAACATAGTTTTTTACTAATTTGAGTGCAACCAATCTAGCAGCCTGAAATTTCTGTCTGACAGGTACACCTACAAACAGTAGTTTGACTGGATATCTGTCATCACAGTACAGCCGGTACCACTTGCTGAAAATCTCATTAATATACAAGGAATGTAAAGTGACAGCAGCTGCACACTGGTGCAACTAAAATGTTCTGTAATGCAAAGAATGATAATTTATAGCAATGCAAAGTTTCCATTATTTGAGTACAAGATGTACACAAATGCACACATGCCCTCATTGCCCCCACTTACAAGCTAAGAAAAATTGTGAAATTGTCTTTAACTCTCCTTCTGTTTTTATGAACACAGGATGTAGGCTGAGACTGAGATTTAGCCCCTGTTCTGACAGGACTTCAACTCTTGCTAGTCTTTGGGTGGTGCAGGCTCCCATGTTATGTGGTACAGTGCATAGGTGCTGTGCAGCACATGTGTTCAGATCAGGATTGTATCTGCTCCGGTTTACAACAAGTAGTTCTCAAAAGTGGATTCACTAGTAATGTAACCAGTGACTGAAGAGGAGGCAAGTGGGAGTGATATTTACCCCACCCCAAAAGGAAGAAATCTCCTGCTTTAATTGGGGGTACTAAGAAAATTGCTATGGTCCATAAACTCCAGCCAACCAGTTGTGACTTTGAGTCTCAAGTCTTCAGTTTCCTTAATAGCATACAGAACTTCACATAGCAAAAACTAGTCACTTCAGGTACCGGAAGGTTTACAACAGATGACAATACATTACGCATTTTGTAATTTAGAGCCTGGATTTTGCAAGTGTGTCTTGTTTTTCAAGCTTTACTCTGCAACTCCTTGATCCTAGTCTGGATGTCTGAGTTATATCACCTGGAAATATTCTCTCTTGTCATTTGTAACAAGAGTGAAGCCAGTCTAAGACTTAAGCATCACAGACAGGCCCAGAGGATTTGGGAGGGTGGAGTGTGGTATTAGAGGACAGACGTAATGTGGGTGGAAGATGCAACAAATCTGTGATATGAGCAAGCCTGATGGCTCTTTGCACCTGCATGGTAAAACACATCCGGTTTCTGTAGTCGAAGTCTACCTAACATTACATGTAGCCTTACTTCTTGTGGCCTCTGATGTCATCTAAAGGATCTGTGCATGGCTGGGTTGACTGGAAGCAGCCTTTGGGGTTAGAATTAAGTTCATAGCTCCAGATTCCTGGGTGCCTTTGCTTCTCTGTCACCACCTTCTCATGGAAAAGATTAAGAGGAGACTTTATTTGATCAACATGTCCACTAGAGTGTGGTAGAAAAGGAAAAATAGATGTTTAAAAGGATAAAAGTCACCAAATTTACTTGGCAAAGAGTTAGAATGTATTCCAGAGGGAACTGCACATTGTGATGATTCTGGATATAGGCAGGTAGGAAAGATGATGAACCAAATAAACCATAATTTTTTTTTCAATTTAAATTAATGATACAAACTCATAGACACCTAGATTGAAAGCTTCATCCAGGGCTTGCAGATTTTTCAAAGCATACATCTACAGAAGAAAGAGAAGAGGATAATAGAGATGAAAAATGTGAACAGATGTGAAATACCTGAAGGAAGTACTCACAGTATATTGACAGTGATGAACTAGGAGAGAAATTGTTTGATGTCATCTTTCCAGCCAACTGTTTTGAAAAGTAAACTTTTTTTGGGCTGAGAACGGACTTGCTCAACAGAACAGAATCCAATCAAAAATATAAATTACAATAATCAAGACAAAGACTGATTTTTTTGCTGATTTTTGTATATTTTGCTTTGCAAAATGTCTGTAAAAAATGAAAGAAAATATTTGAATTTTTAAAACTGTGCTGAAAAAACAAATTGCCTTTGCATCACATTGTCTATCTTGATAGATCATTTTTATTATTCATGTATTGGTAGATTGCTTCTGAACTTGTTGGTAGCTCATGAATGGATATTCACTATCTCATTTAGTTTGTCAGTAGTAATAAATCACCGTGAGTTTGTTTATATGTCCCTGAAGTAAGACAAATAACAGGCTTACTGCACTTAGCCCCAGACTTCCTTGTGGGTGATATGTATGCTGGAAATTTAAATCAGAAGCAATAGGGTTTTTGTGGTTGTTTTTTTTTTTTTTTTCCATGATCCAGTTGCTGTTTGTGCAGATTTAGAGAATGGAAAATTAATACTTCAGTTTTCAGGTAGTAGGGACTGAGCTGTAAAAAATGACCTGTGACCTCCAATCTGGAACCTCATTGAAAAGATTTCACAAACAAGTGCACATAGCCTCTTCTAAAAAGAGACAAACTTGAAGTACAAGGGAAGGAGAACCACTCACTAACAGCTTTCAGCTTCTAAAGAGTTGTGGTCAAAATTAATTGAATTAAAACAACATAATTTTGTGGTAACTCTAGCATCATAAAAAGGTTCTGTCTGTATTGTGGACAGAACTGAGTAGTTTCGAAGATGACTTTAAACAGCTCATAGCATACATATTTGAGAGACCTAAACAAAACCAAAACTTTGTGTAGAATGTTTTTTTCTGAAAAAGTTACCTAAAACTAAAGAGGAGCTGGTGCTTTCCTTGGTCCAAGATCTGATCTTGGATGTTCAAGCCCCTGAGAGCACTGGTAAGCCTTAATGGCCCTTGCCAGCCTTAGCTGGGGACGCTGCTCACTCCCTTTGCCAATGGGCCCAGAGCCTCATTTAAGCTTAAGCTTGGGTCTTTAGTCCTTGCCTGAGCTCTGCTGGTGAGCATAATGGTCTCCAGTTCCTCTTTTGGACATGCCTTGGATGACTTGAGGGCTAAACAAGAGGTTGTAAGTTTGGGCCCAAAGGGTAGTAGTTAATGGATCCTCTCATCCCACCACATTTTTATTTGGAATCTGATTTTTCCTATTGATCTGTCACATTATGCTGGTTACCTGCAGGGCATTTTTCCCCCATAAGAGCTGCAGCCCATGCTCCTGCTGAGTCAGAATGAGGCTGATCCCCAAGAGGACCCATCAGATCCAGCTTTATGGCTCATGCCAAACACAGCAAGGAAGAAGAAGGGAGTGCACTCATGGTTGGTATGGAACCTGTGTGGCAGTGGGAATTAGCAGTTCAGAAATTTAGGGCTAGGGAACATTTAGAAGAATACAGATTTGGTAACTGGTCAGGTATTGTTTCTCTGCTTATGAAGTGATTGGGAAACATATCAGGTCTTTGAGTGTTTATGATAATTCTTTGAGCATGGAATCTATGATCTGCTCTGTCCTGAAGCTGTCAGCATGCACAATTTTTTATATTTCTTCCCAATAAATATAAGCAATATGAATGTGAGGACATTCTAAAAATTGGACAGTAATCTGCATATTCAAAAGAAAGTTTTATTTTTTTTGATCCACTTTTTGTTCTAATTGCACTATTATAAAAGCAGTTGGGGATGTTGTACACAGTCTACCCTCAGTTCTAAGATTATTGTCAAGAAGCAGTGCTGTGTAATCTAAGTAACAGGGACAGGAATATCAGTTTTGATGGTAGTCTCACAGCAGTGAAAGATCTGACAGACCTAGAACTCTTTGAGTGGTACAAAACTTTTACATGACCAGCACAGGTAGTCCATGTGTTGGAAAGGCACACTAAGTGATATTCCACTGTTTGAGGATCTGTCGCATGTTAGTATGCCTCATCATCTTTGTGAGAGGAAAAATGGCAGCAGGCTGTCATAATTTTCAGATTATAATCTCTAATATCCCAGGGGCCATTTTCCTCCTTTTACACAATGAGCTTTAGGGTTAGAATGCCAGGAAGGTGCTTAGGTTAAGAAATTTTTGTGAGGTTTGTCATTCATTGTACAAACTTAAGGCTGTCAATACTACTGCTTACTATACTTGCTATATGCACTTGCTATATGCCTGTAATTCTAGGTCTGTGAGGGTTATTCTGCCTCCTCCCTTTTTTTACTACTGTTGAAAATAAAAATTACATAACCCATTCCTCCACATAAACATTATGTATGTCAGGAGAGAGCGATGGCTGGCTGCTCCCTCAGGGAGGATGAGTCAGCAGGGCTGGTGCCTCCCTGTCCAGATCACAGTCCTGCACTATCTGAGCAAAATGAACAGGGCAGCCCTGGAGATGGTAGCCAGGTTGAACTGAGAGTCCAGGTCATAAGGCAAGACAGGTCAGGTCCAGTCAATCAGGAGCAGGGTCAAGACAGGAAGCCAATCTGCAGGTGAAAGTCAGGTTTGGTGAGGGTAACCAGGATCAGATACAGCCCAGTGATTATTGTCCAAGAAGAAAAAGAAGTTCCTGGAATGGCACAAAACAATGAAGGAGAAAATTTTTGACCTGCAAGAACTGACTTATCACCAACAAAATGTAAAACATTTGAGAGGCTACAGAAATTAGACTATGGTGATGATCAGCTCTCATGCTATGAGAAACATAGTGATGAAAATGTGCGAGTGGACTACTGCATAGATCCCTGTCAGAAAGTGATGCTGGCCTCTGCATGCTCATGTTCCTGTTTTTGTTCCTCAAGTCCTGTAGCACTAACAGGTTAAAGTGCATAATGAGATTTCAAAATAAAATTTGAGGAGAAAGATGTTCAGTGAGGTTACTGGGGTCTTCCTAATTTCGAGTGACTCATGTCTACATTGCTACCAAAGAGTCTGTAAAAAAATGAACTTAGTCTCATGCAAACATCAAGCACCACGTTAGCTCTTTTTGCACCCAGTATGACTTACATCTTATCAGTTAATAGGTCCCATATTCAGTCAGTCTTTTCCTAAATTACTGTCCCTAACTCACTTAATGCAAATTATGACAGCTCCTGCACTTGCATCTGAGCTTGTTTTTTACAGGGCATTGACCATCACACTGCTACAGGCCAGCATGTAATTACATCTTGGTTTGATTTTAATGGCAATCCCTGCAAACACAATGTTCCAACAGCCACAAACTGCACTTGCTCCACAGGCCATTTCATTGCAGGGTGGCTAAAAATACTGGTGCTTTCTCCTGTGCTTTGTGCTTGCGGTCTTCAAACAACTCCATCTTCAAACAACCATCATATGTAGATACAATAAGAAGTGGAGCTTGGTTTTGGTTGGTTGTTAACCTTAACTTTTTTCTTTTTTTTTCATGGTTTGTACAGAGTTTAGGGTAACTGTAGTGGAACTAACCAAAAGACTATTGTTGATGGAGAAGGTGGTGATCCACAGAACAGTTGACCTGATCTGGCACAAGTCTGCTGTGGTCAACAGGCATAGGCGAGGGAACAAGACAGGTCCAAGGTCAAGACAGGTCCAAGGTCAAACTAGGAAAGCCAAACAACACCCCGGGAACAGGCTTAAGGACAGACACACCTAATACATAACTCAGGAAGGGACTGGAGGCAGAGGACTGAGCTTAAATGGAGCCCCTGGGCCATAGGCATGAGTGGAGGCCCCAGGGGAGTCTGGTCAGAGTGACTAGGGACCCAGACCAATATCCTGCCTTGCTCTCAGGGCAGGCTTAGGAGCATGATGCCCCACCAGCTGACAAGAGACCTGTACCTTCCGGGGCTGTTGATCTGTTAGTGCACTCAGGGCTATGCCATCAGTCACTTGCGCACATGCTTAGAAATATTTCTCTGCCATAGGGGTTTGCTGGAAAAAAAAAGGAGAGTTGTTTGGTGTCTGTCTTCACATTTAGTCAAAAGGCACATATAAAAGTGTGTTTCTGCTCTCATGTTTTCTGTTTTAATCAAGGAATAGTGATCAGCACATTGCTGATCTGCAGACTGGTTGAAGGCAAACAGGGTATAAGCCAGGGTTGAACCCTTCCCTGTTGATTGACTTCATATGGTTGTCAATCCTCCATATGAAACACAGGTATCCTCTCCCACAATAGCCATTCCTGAAATCAAACTGCAGTGGTTGCACTAGGGTTTGTTCACCATTCAGGTACAGAGACACAAAATTTATATCTTAGTGTTTAAAGCTGAAAGGGTTCTAAGCATAACTGCTGCTCAAAGCGTCATTATCTACCGACACAATAACAGCAAGCTCAGGCAGCTGTCCCAGGAACAAATTTTCCTGGTTGCTGACATGACTGCCTGCCTGTTATGTTGAATGCTTTCACCAGTCAACCAGGTATGTAGCGTTGGCCAAGTGTAAAGACTCAGTGTGTCCTAAATGCATCCTGCATGCCACCCACTCTCCCTTCACAAACAGCAAGACCATAGGTAATAACTGGCTTACAGGCCTCTGTTGCCAGGGAGCTCATCAAACAAATTATGTCTTTGATGATTTTTACATGCACTCAGTTCTACAAAAGCTTGTTTTGAAAGAACAGATCATGGTTAAACGGTCCTAAGTGCTCAGTCCTCCTACTCCAGGCCATCAGAGCTGAGCATTGCCTCAACTGCTTTCCATTTTCTGCTTTCTGTTTCCCAGACATGTCTTTGCAGAACAGCACCGTGGAGAAATGTGTGGTCAGTGTCACTGATGTAACTGGAGAGTGACACAATTAACATGCAGGAGGAGTAGCAGCTGTTGCTCTGGTGTGTAAATCGGTCATTCAACATAACTGATGGAAAACAGAGGTTGGCAAGGCCCACAGCTTCACTGGCACTGCAGTTTTCAAAGGTTTGCAGCAAAGGTACAGCAGTGTGTTCAGATCTCTCTAATCTTCCCCATTCCTTACTGTGAAAACGACCAGAGGTGCAGACTGTCATGTTGGAAAGTGGAGGCACCTCCACAAACAGTCTTTTCTCAATGCTGGTCTGTGCTGGGGACACTTCAAACAAATTCAGCTTGGGTTTGCTGTATTATTCCAAGCAGCCTTGAATGTAAGCCATCCCATTTAAAAAATGCCCATTTCTAGTGGTAGACCAGGCCCTCTTTTCTTCTGGGCTTTCAATTTCTTTTACACCATTTGACCTGAGTTTTTTTTTTCTTCTTCCCAGCCAGACTGCTGTTTGGTTCCTCCTGTCCTTGTCTTTTTAAAGGGCAGGCATAGGCCAGCCCTGTGCCAGGAGGCATGATAAGTCTCTTTCTTTTAAAACTTTTTTCTTTGAACGTAAATAAGCCACAAGCCCTCCTTGACAGACACATCACTTCAGATCTGATCTGACAAATCCTGAGTAGAGGGAAAGGATCACTTCCCCTGACCTGCTGGTTACACTCTTGCTAATAGACCTGAGGATGTGGTTGGCCTTTGTTGTAAGGGTGCACTGCTAACTCAGGTTCAACTGGTCCACCAGGACCACCAGATCTTTTCTGGAAATGTGGTTCCTTGAGAGTTGCCCCCCAAACTGTACTGTTACAGGGGTGAACTTCTGATATCTTCAGAAAGCTTTGGTTTCTTTGTTTGTGGCACTTCTTTTGATGAAGATGAGGGTCTACTAGGAGAAGATGGTATCCACCTGAAAATAAGAACATCCCTGTGAATAGACTTGCTAATGTAATAAGAACCTCTTGAACAATGCTTGAGAACAGGAACCTCAACACAGAAGCAAGTGAGGAAGTGGTGCATATGGAGGAGGCAGCACATGGGAGACGGTAAAAAGCATGACTTTGTTTTCCTGCTCAAAAGAAAGGGCATTCAAAAGTGTATCTCAAGTGTCTTGACATCAATGCACAGTCTGATCTACAAGGAAGGTGCATGTACCATCACAGAGCTCCTTCAATGTCAGAGCAGTGCAGGAACATGTAGCTGATAACAAGACACTCATTCTATACAAAGTGAACTTCTTAATGAAGGAAACCAGCAGATATAAAGGCATTCTGCCTGTCTTACAGTTGCTACTGCTGTAATATTTTTCTCTATAATTATTTTGTTGGGTGGGCATGACTGCCATACAGGGAAGAAGAGACCTCTCTATAGCCTTTTCAATCTGATACTTTGCCATCAGAAGACTCAAAGTGATGATACCTTACATCTCTTGAGAATTTACACAAGTTCTTTGTGTGGAAAAACAAATAAAATGTAGCTTCCCCTCGCTCTCCTGGAATTTGCTCCTGTTTTCAAGTTCATTTTCTTTTCCCACATGTCTCTCACAAACTTGCATTTGCTTCATCAAATCCCTGGAATATATTCCACACTTTTTGTCAGCAGGATCACCTTTCCCCCTGGGAAAGAGCTGTTATTAACATTTAGTAGTCTTTACTGAGTTATTTCCCCTTTGCTTCATTACATCATGCTCTAAACCTGTATTTCTCTTCAACTGCGTACATATTTTCCTTTGGGAAGACAGACATTTCATTGCAGCAGAAGTAGCTGTGCTTTCTAGAAGAGCAGCCTTGTACTGATGAAAAGCAAAACTGTTTTGACAAACGCACATATTTGTTTTCAGAGCTGAACGCTTATTTTTTGTGACCTAGTGAATTCTAGTAAAATTAACCTGTGATTCTAGTAAAATAAAAATTGAAGCCAAATTTTAATGGCAGAAATCTGAACAACCGAAATAGCATTCAATTTTTTTTCCCTTTCCACTAAATCTACTCCTTTTCTATATCTTATTTATCCAGGACAAAAGAAAATTCTGGTGCACTTGAATGTCAGTTGATGAATTTTTAGCAGGGAATTAAGCTTTTTAAAAACAAAGAATGTGAGTCTGTAGAGTACATTTAATCATGAACCAGCTTAATCATCTTCAGTAGTAATTTTACTTGATTAGGGTTTGCAGTTGTTTATCTGGTGTACAGAAGCCTTCTGTGTAGGGTTTTGTGTTGCTATGAACTGACAAAGTTGACGTTACTGACACATTTCACCTATTTACAACAATTACAAGTCAATGCTTTCTCCTTGCATACTTGAGACTTTAGTATGGTAGAAACAAGACTGATTAAGGTCCATCTTAGATGAAGTGGAAATGTTTCTTACTATAAAATATCAGTAATAAAGCAAAGCAAGCAGGGACTGTTCCATACAAAAGCCTGTTGATGGCCTCAAATGATTTCAGATGCCTTAAACTGCAGTAGTAGCTACAGCACAAAAGACACTCATGGGCCCCTTAGTTTTCTCTATGAGAGATAGCCAGAATATTCAGTGTGTGCAGAAGCTTTTTAAAGTTAAGATGACTAGACATAGGTCAAAGACATTTTGACTGAAATGTAAATGTTCTTTAGAACAGGATTTTGGCCTCAGGTATGCAGATAAAGTGAGCAAGCATTTCAAGTTGACAAATGGTATAAATCATCTGTCTGCAGTTTTTTATGTGCTTCTTTCCATTAATAGCTTCCTCTTTCTTTGATAAAATTAATCAGGAGCCAGTGACTGCATGGGTGATCTTCCACTATTAGTACTGTCTCTTGAAACTGTAAAACCCAAAGACTTTGTACAACTTAATTACAAATATGCAACACTTCTCAGAATTTTTGATGCTAACAATTCTACTAGGAATAAGTGGCATGGGTACTCTTTAACAGTTAAATTTTAATCCCAGCCTTGCACCTGGTGAACCTGGGGAGATGCAGCTGCAACATCCTCACTTCTTTAGCTATTCTGGTCCTGCATTCATAACTTTGAAGGCTTTGTTTCTGGATTAACACTTGGATTTCTTACCCTGATTGCTTTGAGCTGTCTCAGACAAGCCAGTGAACAACATATTTGCCTGAGCTGAAGAAAACATGCATTAGTACACCATAATTTCCATGTAAAAAAACCAAGTTTAGCATCTGAGCCAGTCAATGATAGAACATTTTTTTTTTCTGACTATACAAAGGACATTCTGTCATGAACAATGTTTTTAAGACCTAAAGTTGCTGAATTCCTATATTTGACAGTAAGGACTTCCATTAGTTTTTGATGTGAATTTTCTAGCTATTTCCATCCTCCTCATCAGTATTGCCACAAATTAATCTTTACTTGCTGCAACATTATGGTTAATTTAGTGACTTATACTGATTTCATCTTTTCCCTCTAAGGCAATCTATTTACTATAACAATTTTTTTTACTATCTCCTCATTCCTCAGCAATATCTTCATTCATTTAAATGAATAAGAATAGAAAATTAGCACATGGAGAACTGAAAGACAGCTGCCTGTGCTATCTTCTATCCCTATCGATCTGCATGGAATACCTGCTACCTCGTGGTGGTAATGGTTGCTCCAAGAACGCAGTTATAGCTGTTTGACCACACCTAGAAACTTAAAGATCCTATGACAAGAAGAGTTGATTGTGTGTCAAACCCACACAATGTTTGATAACGTTCTAGAGAAAATCAACCTTTTAAGAGAATGGGTCCCTCCCTAAAATGATATGAAGGAGCTTTGTGCCACAGAATATATAGGACAGTTGTCCCAATGTTAGTAAGAAATTTGTTCAGTTGCGGAAATGTGTCGGGAGCATCTTCTTTCAGAAAAAGAGACTTCATCACCGTTATATTTTTCTAGCTGCTGTATACTCAGCAGCAGTGTTCTTTTGTTTACACAGGCTCATGCGTACAGCTGTGTATTGATGGTGTTTGGCTCATCTGTATTCATATGAATTGTTTGTCACAGCAGTGTTTTTTCTTAAATAAATATGTTAAATATGTCATTTCTCAAATATTCAGAAGTTCTCTGGCTATATTTGGAGTTCAGCTGTTTGTGAAGCTATTTTTGAACTGAATTACTTCTATTTTGTGTTTAGAAATGACAATTTAAGTCTTCTGTTAATAGAGTGATCATTTTGAGAACAAAGCCTGTAACATAGTCCCTTTATTGTCATTTAGTGTTTTTCCCTAAGCTGTTATCAGCCTAAGGAATATATTGGTACAGCTACATGGCAACCTACATACAACTTTAAAATAGATATTAGGGACACCAAGATAAGTTCAAGTGGGCAAACCAGTGTGTGTTCACAAAATAGTAGTGTTATTTGGATTATTGCCAAAATGGTTGTTCCAGTAACTAGCATTCTATTTGTTGGTCTGAAAGCAGATATGAACCTGCACACCTGGTTTCAAGCCTTCCCCTACACTGCTTATGAGCATGCCATCAACCTAGCTACAATCTGCTGACACTGATATCTCTAATGAAAGCAGAAGCCATCAGAGTGAAATGGTCTCTCTAAATACTCTATCTCTTCTAGCACTCTCCATGAAAGGAGGCTGTTTCCTTCCTGAGAGGTTAATCCTTCTGACTTCCCATCCACAGCTGCCTTCTCCATGTGGTTAGACAGCAGGGCAATACAGAACCAAAATCTTATTTTAGGGGATGCAGCGAACCAATACTGAACATTTTAGTTATTAGTCAAAGACAATACATATGTACAAAATCCCTTTACATATCTTTGTGAGTTATGCTGAACCAGAAAATTGTGGAGTGTTGCCATGGACATTTTTTCTTCCAGTGAACAGCTAAGTGACTCAAATGAGGAGTCTGAGCAGAACATTTTTTTTCAAATGACAAGGTTTGAAATACTTCTTTTAAATGTTTCACCAGTGCTTCAGAAATTTGCTGTACATAGAAACAGAGAATAAATGTATAGAGTCCTTCTGTTTCCAGAACGTGCACCCTCAGCAAGTTTGCTGATGATACGAAACTGGGAGGAGTGGCTGACATGCCAGAAGGCTGTGCTTCCATCCAGCGAGACCTAGACAGGCTGGAGTTTTGGGCGGGGAAAAATTTAATGCAATTTAACAAGAGCAAGTGTAGAGTCTTGCATCTGGGCAAGAACAACACCAGGTTCCAGTATAAGTTGGGAACTGAGCTGTTGGAGAGCAGTG